>CAUYLG010072511.1:0-130593 GCA_963573385.1 Cacajao melanocephalus | reverse complement strand
CTATCTCCTTGTGCCCCCCCCCCCCCCCCCCCCCCCCCTGTTCCTGGCCAGTTTCGGTTGTTTGTTTTTTATACGCCCCTGCCTATTTTTTTTCGCCTTTTTTTTTTTGGGGGGGGGGGGGGGGGGCCCCCACCAGCCGAGCCTGATCACCTGGCTCCCTGCCTCAGAGCCTTTTTTTTTTAGTTGAACGGTCAACTCTCTCCCAGATGTTACAGTCGCCTGTTGAAAAGGAGCCGGGATCTGTGTGATTTCCCGTGTGGCGACCCACTGTGCAGGCTGAAACAGCGGCGCCGATATTCGTGGCGCTTTTTTTTCCTGGGAATTTCCTGGCCTGGCTCCCTGTTTGAGTCCCCTTTTTAATCAGATGAATGGGTGACTCTGCCTTCCCAAAGCTCCAATTGCCAGCTTAAAAGGGCACCCAGACCAGTGTATTTTGTACAGAGAACTGCCACACTGGGGTGCCAGCAAAACAGCCGCGACAGCCAAAACAGCCGTGCTGGCGACCTGTGGGGCTCCTCTGCCTGGGAATCTCCTGGTCTATGGGCAATAAAAATCTATCTGGAAATGTGGCATCCACTCACCCTCTGCGCTTTCACTGGGAGCTGCAATCCTGAGCTGCTCCTAATTGGCCATCTTGGATCTTCCCCCTGCTTCAGAAATTTATTAAATATTCTTACAAATCCATACCTTGCCTCTAATTGTTTTCTATAACCTCTATGTAAACCTTATTTTACGATCCTTAACAAAATTTTGTGAAGATTTCTCTTCTGGATATTTTCACCATGATCTATGATCATCCCTTCCACTCCTCTAGCTGTTGGGTGTCTGTGAAGGTCCCGGTGATTTGATTGTGGAAGGCTCTGGTCCTTTGCTTTCTTTGCCTCTGTGCCACGCCCTCCCCCAAACATGCTCTAAGCTTTGGTCTGGGTGAAGCCATTCAGTAGAATTGTGATCTTTTCTGAAGTTAGAGAAGCGAGTTCTCTTTTTATGTGTGCATCCATAACTGCCTTCTCTTTTCCGCTGATACCATGTCTACCTCTTTAATAGCTCTGGAGAAAGTACTGAAGCTCTTACCAATAAGTTTTAGTGAAACGGTTTTTCATTTTTAGGCCTTGGCTATTTGTTGCGGGTTTTAGTTTATCTGTTTGGAGGGTGTTTTTGCCTATGCTTAGCTTTGTTTAAAGTTTATAGAATTGTCAAATGCAAATATTCTAAAACAGGAAAAAAAGCTCTATAGTAACTTTCATTGTATACAATTCCCATTAAAAGCACACAGTACTTAAAAATAGGGTAATGAAGTAAAATGCTCAGATGTTGTATGTAGTAAGAAGTACACCTACTCCCAGGGATATACACCACTTTGTGAACAAGACTTTGACAGGTATTTACTTTTTTAAATCGTTATAAAGCTGTACTCAGTGGTTCACACCTATAATCCCAGCACTTTGGGAGGGCAGTGCACACAGATTGCTTGAGTGTAGGAGTTTGAGATCAGCCTGGACAACATGGTGAAACCCCATCTCTACAAGATACACACACACAAAATTAGCCCAGCATGGTAGCACATGCTTGTAGCCCTGGGAGGCTGAGGTGGGAGGATCATATAAGCTTTGGGAGGTTGAGGCTGCGGTGAGCCATGATCACGCCACTGCATTCCAGCCTGGGTGACAGAGCAAGACCCTGTCTCGAAAAAAAAGAGTATCACGTTTTTAAATACTGTTTTAAAATGTTAGTGTTTTAGTTCTCTGAAAACTGTACTGCTAGTCACACACTCTCTGTCAACATTTTCTTCCCTTCCTTACCGAAAAGTTTCATCATACATAGCAAATTGTACCTTATTAATAAAGTGATAATTACGAAATGAAAATTAATGTTAAAAGCCATCGGTGAATTCCTGATAATAACAGTTGCAAGCATGTATATAATACTCTAAACAGCTGAGTCCTGGCTCTGTTAATCCATTTTTAGAGACATTAATACATTTTAGCACAGTTGCGAATCCATCTCCCCTGAATTCTCTTTCTTGCTTTCTGCTTGTTAGTTTATATTTCCTTCTCCCTTATCCAAGCCCCTTCTCCAGACCTCACCTAGATCTGAAACATCAGACTTTACCCTTCAGTTGGCTTTCTCTCTGCTTCTCCTTGTCCTAGTTGGCCTCCCTTTATAATCAGTCATACATTTACATTTACCTCTGCCTTTTCAATTCCATCCCACTGTTCACAGTGACCTCCCTTCTCTGTCCTGAAGCCTCACTAGCATAAGCGAGGCAGTACAGAGCTTAAAGACCATGGACTGGAATTGACCATAAAACGGGGATCAAAATCACCCTACCATAAATGTTGTTGAGAGGAAGAAATGATATAATGTAATCAATCCCCTAGCTCCAAGAACGCACCCAGTAAATGTAGGTGGTGGTGATGGATGGATACATAGAGCAGGGGTTCAAATCCCTCACTCCAGGTGCTCAGACATCTCGCAGCTGCCCAACGAGTAGGGTTCAAACTAGCTGTCCTGGCATGCTTAGCATTCTAAATCTGGCCCTACATCCTTTCCTAGTTGTAGTGCCTCTAACAATTGATGCACACATTCTTTATCGACCTCAGTCATATCTGCAAGAATGAGTCAAGCATTCACTAAATGCCAGTTATGATGCTAGGCACTGGGGATGCAAAAATGAATAACTTATGGCCCTCAAAGATCTTGCAATCTAACAAAGATAAATATAAGAAAATAAATATTAAAATGAGATAAAAGGTACAACAGGGGTGCACACAGGAGCAAGAGGTGGAAGGAATAGAGAAAGTGATTGCCAAGGAGAGTGAAAAGGGTTTCCAGAGCAAGTCCCTCACTCCATGGGTGTTGCATTTGTAAGGCCAACAGAAATGTGACAGACAGGAAGATGCCACCAGACACAGGCAAAGGATACAAGTCTTTCTGATGTGACATATCTTCACACAGAGGAGCAGTAATAGCCCCCCAGCGAGAGGGAGAATCTTCTCTTATCCTCAGGTTCTCCTTCTGGAAGGAGAAGCCCTTTGGAGCCTCCTGGCCTTTCTTGAGAACAGAACAGGGTTTTGAAATTCTTTGGCTCCTCCTGACTCATCTCCCAGCTCCTATGTCCTCGCTTGCTCTCTTGGTGCAGAAACATGTAAGACACCCAAACATGTTAACCAAGAGAACTGAAGGTCAAATTCTTGGTGAAACACCCTCTAACTGACTTCGACATCAGGCCCACTAACTACTGCTCCTGCCTGGGTCTTCCCGGTCTCTTTGCTGTAGGGGTTCTTTACCTACAGTCACCTTTCTTCTCTACCTACCCCAAGTCCCAGCTCAAATGCCGTCTCCTCCCATGTCTTCAAGATGACACCTCCAGTTCAGGCGAATCACATCAGGAGGGAATCATGGCAGCCCTTTACACATGTGTTACCTCTCAGCAGTTTATTTTTGAATTCAGATCTTTCTGTGAAGGAAAGGCTGCATGGAGGCTGAGTTTCCTCCTGAGGAGATAATGATCCAGATGATCAAAGAGAAAGTGACTCTAGGAAAGACAGGTTGATGTTGAACCTGAGATCAGCTCAGGGAACAGGGATCAGGAGCACAACATCTCCAATTGCTGATTCAGGGAAGGTGGAGGCCAGAGTGCTGCGGCCCCTCCCAAAAGGCCATGAGACCTGGGCTATGAGGGCCTGGGGCTGAGAGGCCCTGGAGCAAGAGACCATATGTTGTTTCAGAACTGATCCTGGCTGGGCACAGTGGCTCATGCCTGTAATTCCAGCACTTTGGGAGGCGGAGGTGAATGGATCATGAGGTCAGGAGTTTGAGACCAGCCTGGCCAACACAGGGAAACCCCATCTCTACTAAAAATATAAAAATTAGCCAGGTGCGGTGGTGGGCGCCTGTAATTTCAGATACTCGGGAGACTGAGGCAGTAGAATTGCTTGAACCTGGGAGGCAGAGATTACAGTGAGCTGAGATCACGCCACTGCACTCTAGCCTGGGTGACAGAGCAAGACTCCATCTCGAAAAACAAAACAACAAAAACAACAACAACAAAAAGCTGATCTAGAGGCAACTAGACATTCTCAGGGAGTCCATTTGATTTCTCCTAGACTAGAGGCCTGCAGGTCTTTCTCAGTCAGTGCCTCCCACTTTCAGCGGGGGTTCTGCTGACGCTGGTGTGGCAAGAGCTCATTGCGGCTGTCAGGCCCAGGTCCTTGGGTCACAGCATAAACACTCCACATCACTCTTCTTCATGCGTATGTGACCCTAGCACTTGGGGAAGTCTTCTCTGACCTCATGTAGAAGGAAGGTGAGCCCCAGAGCTCATTCCTGTGAAGCATCTCAGGTATGAACTGACTGAGGGCCAGATCTGATTCGAAAACATCGTGGTCATTTTGATTTTACATTTGCAAGATGGGTCTCTGTATGTGAATAATACATGACTAATGATAGTAGATGAATTTTAGTGACTGCCAACTACGTACCAGAAACTTATCTTTTTACGTAGATTCACTCTTTAGTAGTAAATTATTACCAGCTTAGTCTGAAGAAGATAGTTTAAGTATCAAGAGTTCAGCGATGGAAACTTTTGAATGAAAAGAGTTCTTAGTTTGTTTTGGAAAAATTTAGGATTAGGCCGAATGTGAGCTTTTTGCCTTTTAGTAATTACTCATTTAGTCCGTTGGCAGGTAAGTGTGGATGTTGAGGCTTAGAAAAGAGGGATGATTCACAACAGGTGCTTTTTATCTGGGATTCTTGAGCCCTGAGGAGTTCGAGGACCAGCTTTGAAATTTTTGACATTTTTAATTTTTTTTGACATTTTTGAAATTTTTGTATGCATGCACACATTGTATACCTGTGTGTGCACTTTTTATATGTGTGCATCCGTATATCAATGGTTGCATATATATTGGACACATATGTGTACATCCATATATTCATGGACTCATATATTAATGGATATACACATATAAATAATAATTAATGTATTAGCTTTCATTATAATCTGATAGGGATCTCCCAAGTGATTAAGAACCATTTTCTGTGGAATTAAAAGAATATAGACCAGATTATGTAGCTTATTTCTTCTTTATGTGGGAGAACATTTATTCCCAGTGTAACATATCTTTGTATAATTTGTAATGGTGAGAGTGGAAATAGAAAAGTCCTTGTCATCAAGCTTTAAGGCTTTGACTCTTTTTGTAGTGAAGAAGAGATTGTTAGGGAAAGATGCTAAGTTCCAGAGATCAAAATAGAAATGCTTTGCCGAAAGAGGTTCTACCAAAACCCATTTCAAAATAAATATTTCCGGTTTGTTGATTTGTTGCCCTTTTAAATAGATGAGATCATTTGGACATTTTGTACCTAGTTCCAAACTGATTGAACTACAGTAGGAGTTTTTCACAGATGGGTGGTTTTGTGTCCTCCGTTCCTATTTCCTCAAAACTGTCCACTTTTAGTAATGCCTATAAAGCTAACTGGACAACTTCAGACAATGGTACTTTAAAAAATTAGTCATAACACAACCAATCATCCAAAACAAGAATTCTGTTTGTTTATTTGAGACAGTCTCTGTCACCCACGCTATAGCACAGTGAGGCGATCACGGCTTACCTCCTGGGTTCAAAAGATCCTCCCACCTTAGCCTCTTAAGCAGCTGGGACCAAAGGCTCATGCTACCACACCTGTCTAATTTGTTGTTGTTATTATTTTTATTTTAAAGAAATTATTTAACTTATTGAAACTAGGTAATACATACATGTGGTACAAAATTCAAAAAGTACAACAGGGCATAAGTCAAAAAGTATGCTTCTCACTCTCCCCTGCCCCAACCACCAGATCTCTTCACCAGAAGCAACCATTGTTACAGGCTTCTTCTGTAGAATATTTTATGCAGAATGTTCTCTTTAATAGGTTATTGGGCAAGACTTCCAAAATATACATTTGACTCTTCTTCTCAACCTCTTGAAAAAGAAAAATCAATTTTTTAAATTACTGAAACTGTCAAGGCATTTTGAGTCAAAACTTTCACACAAATTGACCCTAACATACCTACCCGAGTTTTCATTTACTTGTTCCATTTGCTTCATTATTTTATTAAAGTCCAACACCTTGAACTTCCTATCAGCACCATCTGATGTTTTAAATCGGAGAACATTTTCACAAAATGTGACTATGTTTCAGATAGAAAACTCTTTTTTTTTTTTGAGACGAAATTTTGCTCTTGTTGCCCAGTCTGGAGTGCAGTGGTGCAATCTCAGCTCACTGCAACCTTCGCCTCCTGGGTTAAAGCAATTCTTCCGCCCCAGCCTCCCAAGTAGCTGGGATTACAGGTGCCCACCACCATGTCTGGCCAATTTTTATATTTTTAGTAGAGACAAGGTTTCACCACGTTAGCCAGGCTGGGCTCAAACTCCTGATATCAGGTGATCCATCTGCCTCAGCCTCCCCAAGTGTTGGGATTACCAGTGTGAACCACAGCACCCAGCCCAGAGAGAAAACTTTAAGTATGTAAGAGTCATTGCAGGCTGGACAAGGTGGCTCAAGCCTGTAATCCCAGCACTTTGGGAGGCTGAGGCAGGTGGATCACGAGGTCAAGAGATCGAGACCATCCTGGCCAACATGGTGAAACCCCATCTCTATTAAAAATACAAAAAAAATTATCTGGGTGTGGTGGCGTGTGCCTATAGTCCCAGCTACCCGGGAGGCTGAGGCAGGAGAATTGCTTGAACCTGGGAGGCGGAGGTTGCAGTGAGCCGAGATTGCACCACTGCACTCTAGCCTGGCGCCTGGTGACAGAGCAAGACTCTGTCTCAAAAAAAAAAAAAAAAAAGTCATTGCAGTATACTCCAATTGAATTTTTATTATTAAGAACTAATACATTTGTCAGAAATTCAAAGTAATACATATGGTTAATAATATTAAAAGCATAAGAGGTAAATATAAAATGTTATCTCCTTCAATTTTAATAGAGATGTTAGTCTCTATTAAGACTATGGTATATCAGATTGGTAGCATGCTAGTAAATGTCACAAGAGAAATTCTTTTTCTACTAATTTTTCAAGAAGTTATCCCTGTAAATAACCTCTACTGATCTACATTTCCTGAGTTGATGTGTATGTACTCATCAAAGTAAGCATCCCTTGTAGGGTAGATGACCTTGCCTCCGTGGCCTCTGAGAGAATAAATATTTATGTTGACAGTGCAGCTGCTACATATTGAGTTCATAAAATTGGGTTTGGGTTTTTTAATCTGGCATATTATTCTTGCTTAATTTCATTGTACTGACTATGGTTCCAGAGCTATAAATCAGAGACAGTGTTTACCCACAGAAGGAAAAGAGAGCAGGAATAATAGTATGAAATATTGCCTTTGTTTATTAAAAGTGTTTCTTCATTTGGGCACCTGTTGTCTTTTGGTTGCCAGTTCCCTGGATCTTATCAGTTTTTGAAATTTATTTTGAAATTAAAAAATAGGCCTATGATTATTTGAGATAAGAGGTAGCATAAAGCTCATAAAGGAGTGAATGGGGCAGGTAAAAAGAAACCTATTTTTTAATATACAAAAAAAGGGCATATATATATACAAAGTTCAAACAGTACAAACAGGAGTTCAAGACCAGCCTAGCCAATATGGCAAAACCCCATCTCTACTAAAAACACAAAAATTAGCTGGGCATGGTGGCACACACCTGTTATCCCAGCTACTCTGGAGGTGAGGTCGAATCACTTGAACCCGGGAGGCAGTGGTTGCAGTGAGCCAAGATCGCACCACTGCACTCCAGCCTGGGCAACAGAGTGAGACTCCGTCTCAAAAAAAAAAGCCAAAAAAGGTATGGCACTGAACAACATGTAGGTGACTATTTACATAGCATCTGTTTGGGGGAACTACAGAGAAGAATGCCTTATATGCATGTTATACAAAATTTTAAATTTGATAAATATTTTCTAGTTACACGCTAGAAAGTCTGCACCAATTTTCACTCCCCACAACAGTATAGGAGTATATTTGTTTTTTCAGTTCTTTAACCTGAGTAATTTCAAACTTTGAAAATTTTTATTATTTTGCTTTGTATTTCCCTAATCATAAGTGAGGGTAAGCATCTTTTAAAATATTTCTTGGCGGTTGTACTTTTTTTGGTCTGTGAATGGCTGGTTCATATCCTTCGTTCAGTACTCTATTGGGTTGTACCTACAGTTTATGAGATTGTAAGAATACTTTGTAAATTAAAGAAACATGCCCCTTTTGCCATAAGCATTAAAATGTCTTTCCCAGGGTTTTGTTCAAGATACATTCTGTGACCAGGCACTCAGGACTGGAGAAACATCCTAAGCTTTATGAGATTTTTCCTCAAGACATTTAATTCATTAATTTTTTTTCCTGTAATCGCTTCCTGTGAACTATGCCCCAGTTACACATCCCTAAGGACATACAGTATTGCTACTTAAGCAAAACTTCAAAAAAAATCATTTTGTTGTCTACTGCTTCTCCTAGGAATTATTTTAATTTATCCATTTAATGTTTTTATCCTTTTGCTACTGAGGAGATGCAACTTCAAGAAGCTAATTCCATATGAGTTAGTTCCTGGATCTTTTGGCTTTAAGATGCTGTTCCCAGCAATTATTCATCCTTATCTATTTGGGGGAAACTAAGAGGAAGAAGGCATTTTTAAATTCTATCACATGCTGTGTTTCTTGGCTAGATCAATGGCTTAGTCCTTTGGTGCATGGTCTTTCTCTTTACAAACCAGATACTTTTAATGGGAGTTTCTAGTAGAGTTGAAGCTAAAGAACCCTGAATGCAAAGACAAAGTAATTCCACATTTGTGCCTGGATCTTATCATCCCAGGTGCTCAGTGTATTGCCCTTCAGTGATTCTAGTAAAATGGGATATAATCATGTGTGGAAAATAGCAGAGGCAGCTTCAAAAAACTCAGGGAAGAGAGATTGAAAGGAGTATCTAAGATTGGGTTCATACTATAAAGGTAGAGGAAGAGAACTAAGTCTTCATAAAACTTGATTTGGAGATAATGCTACAATGGTGGTGTCTGGTGCTGGTAAACAGGAAAATAGAGCTACTTTTCTGGAAACTCTGAAACCTTTCTCAACAGGAAATAATCCCGTCATAAATAAATTTGTTTATTTGTTTAAAAAGTCCCAAATGACTGCTTTTTTTTTTTTTTTTCTAATTGGAACATTTGGGATTTCAGGTTTTCCAGTTAGGGGTCAGCATTCTGCAAATATTCCAAAATCTGAAAAAATCAGAAATCTGAACCAAACAAATGACTTTTAACCTCTTTGAAAAATGAGAGCCTCTATAAAAGATTGGTTTTTCAATAAGGGAAATCTCTTCTTCACACGCATTCTTTCTCCTTTAAACATTGTAACAGTCTTGAAAGAATTTTTTAAATAAATTTTGTTCTCTTTCTTTCATTTTTTCTTAGGTAAAATATTAAATTTTGTTTCTCTGTGGCATAATGGCGATGCCACCCTTATGAGCTTATGCTCTTATTCCATGCTTCAGTTGACTGGTGCCCTCTGAGGCTTCTGAGCTATGCAGGAGGTTTTGCCCCACACTAGCTGACACCAGTACATTACAGAATTGCTCCAAGTTGCCAGCCCTCCTTTCTCACAGAGGTCAAACTACTCTCTTTCCTCTGCTCCTGGTGCCTTTTCTCTGCTAACGGTTGGGAAATGACATACGTGTAAGCAGGAGTAAATAGAGGCTGAAGAAGTGAATTGTGTGCACTCACAGTGGTGTCACCTACCAGCTTTGATATGCAAAACAGATGCCACATTCATTGTGGTGTCTTGGAGGACTTAAATGCAGCTACTAATTGTGTTCAGATCAATTAGGGGATGTGTATAAGTGGCCATTGGATTACTGGTGTACGGTTAGCAATTTAAATCTTTATAAAACATTATTTCTAAACTGCTTACCAAGGTGCAAACACATCCAACAACCTACGTGCTCATTAATAAATAGGAGAGACAGTTTCTACAGTGGAAAGGACATGGCCTTGGTGCCAGACGGACTTGGGTCAAAATGAGATTTTACTGCTTTTTGTCAGTGTGATACTGGCCCAGAAGTTTGCACCTCAGTTTTCTCACCTGTAAAATGAGATAATAAAATATAGCTTGTGTGGTGGTGGCATGCCTAACATATGAATAAACGTTGAGTAAAAGAATTTCATTAGATGATAACAATTTTAGAAGTATGTACCTGATATTAACTTAAATATGTTTTATAAATATAAATCATTAGAACACATTCTCAATATTTATGATAGTAAAATTGTTGATCCTTCTTGATACATACCTTAAGTATATGATTATGACTTGCTAAGAATATACAATTTTTAAATAACAACATTCTCGTAACCACTATACATTTCCAATTCAGAAGTCAAATTCTCAGTGGCAAAGGAAGGCTGAGATCCGGAAAGAACTAGGCTAGCCAGCATTCCATTCCTCTAAGGCTTCTAAATTAGAATGTGGGTCGAGGGCTGGAAACAGGGCGAGATTGAGTATCACTGTTGCAATCTCTTTCTGGCATTTTGTTCCTGACTTCGAATAAGGGTGATAGTTGTGATTACTCCAGACTTTCTGAATAGAAGTGAAAAGCGAGGTAACTCTAACTTGTTGAAATGGAAATATTCCTTCCACTCCATAAAATATGTCACATCTTGGTATAATCTCAGGCTTATTTTTTTAGATGCAAATTGGTGGGAAAAAAAATAGCTAATAGTTTTGGCAGCCAAGATCTTCACGGTAGCTTCCTTTGAATGCCAAAAATCTCTCACGTATGGACACAAATACATGCAAAACACACCCTCTTCTGCCTCCACATGTCTATGGCAATGTCATTTCCAGGTGAAATGCCAGAAGAAGCTGAAAGGGGCTCAAGACTCGGTGCTTTGAGGTTAAAGGGGTGATGCCTTTGGCACCACCAGAACTCAACAGGGCATGGAGTTGGTTGGTGGAACAGGCTCTTGGTTGTAGCTCTGTGATATGCTGTGTGATGTCTCAGTTGTGATATCCTAGAGCAACCTCACAACCCTGATCTTCCATTTTGTCCGTGTGATTAAACACGCTCTGTTTGGGTGTTGCCTGGTAGAATAATAACACTGCTTAGGTAAGAAGCGTATTGTCCTGAGGCGTGGCATCCTTTTGACTTCCTCCCCCAAATGGAGCACTTCCTGCTTTCCAGCTGAATGATGAGTCATGAGAAGAGACTTGAGGATGTGACACAGGAGACCAGTCAGGCCATAATTATTTCTATGGCATGTGTAGCAAATCTGCCTTCAGCACACATCCCATCCAGGTAAAGCCGGGAAATCCCACGAGAGCTGGAAATAGCTCATGGCTAGCATGCTCAACCCAAGTCATTTAGTGCTTTCAACAACCCAAAGTGCCACATCAAAGTAGGCATGTTTACCAGAATTCTCATTGCAGATCTGAATTCTGATGATTATTTCTATTTTTATGATTTCTGGCAACTGAGAAACATTGTTAAAATTTATTCAGAGTGAGGGATTTGTAAAGTGTTTGATATATGCCTGAGATAGACCTAGGTATGTGCTGTAATGGCACATACAAATGTGGCCAGGAGCACAGTCATGCGAGAAAGCCCCCTAGGGTATGTAAGGCAGATGGCTCACATTGCATATTAAATTGTGTTCTTACAGAACATGAGCATAACCATTTATTACTGTATATGTCAAGAACCATGTTGGGTGTGTGTGTATAAGTTTTGCTGAATCTTAACTATGGCCTTATGAGGCAATTATAAACATAAAAATAGCTTTATGACTAATGCTTGCTATGGGCTTGTCATTATGCTAGGTAGCCGTCTTATATACATTGTCTTATTTAATCCTCCTAACAACATTGGCCAGTGGGGGTGATTATCCCATTTTATAAGTAAGAAAATGGAGACTTGGAGAGATTAAGGAGCTTGCCTAGGGTTGTATGGCTAGTAAAGTGAAGGAGTTAGGATTTAAACTTACCCTATCTGACTTCAAAATTTGTAATTTGTACCACACTGTTTTTCTCTCTTACTATCCTATGATGAACCAGCCAACCAACAAACCAAACAAACGAATAAACAAGTAAACAAACAAGCAAACAAAAACCCAATTTCAGCCTCCTTTAATGGACTGTATGTTATAATAGAAAAATACTTTTTTTTTTTTGAGACAGGATCTCACTTGCCCAGGCTGGAGTGCAGTGGTGCAGTCATAGCTCATTGTGGTCTTGAACTCCTGGGTTCAATCCCACCTCAGCTTCCTGATTAGATGGGACTACAGGTGTGCACCACCATTCCTGGCTAATTTTTTTTTTAATAGTAACGGGATCTCACTGTGTTGCTCAGGCTGGTCTCAAACTGCCATCCTCAAGTGATCCTTCTACCTTAGTCTCCCAAAGTGCTGAGATCACAGGTGTGAGCCACTCTGCCCAGCCAAGGAAAATGCTTATATTCACTTGCAGAGCAATAGCTCAAATATGGTGTAGTATGCCATTCTCACCAACAATTAGGAATCTACAACATTAAGTTAAATCCAACAAATATGAAGTGCCTACTGTGTTGGTCATACTTCTTATGAGACCCTGAGGTAAACAATCAAGAGATACTTTAGAAAAGAACGTGCCCTTAGAATACCAGAAGGCTAAGGCCAAAGAGTACCAGAAGCCTAAGGTGACTGTTCTCATTTTAGTCCCTCACACTGTTACATATCATTTCCTACAAGAAGTGGCCTGTTGGGGGGTCTTCCCTTTGATTTCCTAGAAAATGAAACATGTTTATTTCTCTGTAGATATCATGATGTAAAAGAATATCCTCCTCAAAAATGTCTTCCCCATTTCAACTTCAGCACATTTCATAGAAAGATCAAAGTCGTGGTAATGGGCCATTATACCACAATGATCATACAAACCAGAACACACGGGGAAATCCCCCTCTGTTATCCCTGCAGTTTGTTTTAGTTCTAAAGTGATTAACTTAGAGAAAATGAAGTAAGATAATATTGCATAAGCCAGCTTTTGGATATTTGATTTATGACCAAAAGGAAAGAATCCAGAAGCAGCTTTGAGGAAATCTCATGCATGGTATAAAGTTAATATCTCAAATAAACTCAAGGGCTATCTAAGCATGCTGGTGATGAGTTCAATTTTAGATCCCTTTACTACCTAGATATGGGTTTTAAAAACTATTGTAGGATCTCTTGGTATGGAGGAGATTCCAGAACACTGTATATACATTCTTGGTAAAATTTGAAGATATTGTATATCCAAAATATTTTCTGTGCTCTAGGCACTTAGTTTACACATGTGCAAATTTATCTAAAGTATGATCTTACATATACACGATACACCAAACACGATCATAGGGGAGGATGGGAGGAAACCTTGCATGAAACATGTATTAGAGAAAACCAAAACCTATTTACTTGTACCATATGTTGTTCTTTACTGCACTTACTTTTTTCTTAAGAAGTGCACATGAATTTAGCTACAGTTTCTAAGTGTGGGCAGTAAGTTATATCTTTTCCCTGTGCATCCCCTGATCCCCATCACCAAACAGGGAACTGCTTTCTTCTAGTGTAGATCTCCATGTCCCCTCCCACAAAGATCAGCAACACACTGAGGACCTCCATTTATATTTTTACTTTTAGTGAAAAAATACATTGTGGATATTAATTATGGTGAATTAAAAGACAGTATTCAGCTTCCTTATAAAGCCAGGTCATTGGCTTTGTTACAGGAAAGGGGTCCCGATCCAGACCCCAAGAGAGGATTCTTGGATCTCATGCAAGAAAGAATTCAAGGCGAGTCTGCAGTGCAAAGTGAAAACAAGTTTATTAAGAAAATAAAGGAATAAATGAATGGCTAGTCCATAGACAGAGCAGCCCGGAGGGCTGCTGGTTGCCCATTTTTATGATTATTTCTTTATGATATGCTAAACAAGGGGTGGATTTATGCCTCCCTTTTTTAGACCACATAGGGTAACTTCCTGACGTTTGCCAAGGCATTTGTAAACTGTCATGGCACTGGTGGGAGTGTAGCAGTGAGGACGCCCAGAGGTCCCTCTCATCGCTATTTTGGTTTTGGTGGGTTTTGGCCAGCTCCTTTACTGCAACCTGTTTTATCAGCAAGGTCTTTATGACCTTCATTTTGTGCTGACCTCCTATCTTGTCCTGCGACTTAGAATTCCTTAACCGTCTGGAAATGCAGCCCCGTAGGTTTCAGCCTTGTTTTACCCGGCTCCTATTTAAGATGGAGTTGGTCTGCCTCACATACCTCTGACAACTTTATTGTCATCTTAAGCTTTAGGGAGAAGCTACCTGTATTCATTCATAGTATATTTATTGAGTATTTAGTAGTGGCACATCATTACGCAAAGGAGATATAAAAAAATTCCTGGACGTTGGGTGCACAGAGGTGACTAATTCAAAAGGTAAGTCATATGCATAAGAAAGGTGGAGTAGCAACATAAAAGTTACTAACTTTAATGCTAACATTAAGAGGAACATGTATGGATCAAGAAATGAAATGATCAGTATCATATTTTCTGTTCTCTTAAGTGCTAAAAGCCTCTTTTCTCTTTAGTACTTTGTCTTGTGTTTCATCTCTAATTCAAAGCTCTTATGAAATCTTACTTCCTCCATTGAAACCTTTGAGCATGCAGAGAATTATGGTTAGAGCATCCTTGGGTCCAAATTACTCATTATATGGCTTGGCTTCCATTAAGGATCTGCGTTTGCTTGCTTTTTGTTTGTTTATGGCTCTCTATTCCTGTCAGAGCTGGTTTAGAGGTTCTGTGCCAGAGTGCAGCTACTTCCAAATCTTTTAAGAAATATTTTCCTCCAGCAAGGGAAACTGTTCTCTTAACGGATCATGCAATTCTGGAAGGCAAAGGAGAAGTGGGCCCTGACCCAACAGGACAGATCAGCCAGATCAACCTGGTTATCATAGCAGAGTACTGTTTCCACTTAAACATCTGCACAACCCCTATTCTACCCCCTTGGTGATCAACCACTTGTTCTTTAGTTCTCTGTGAATTCTCTTAGTTGTTGGTACTTTTACTATCTACTTCACCTGCTATAGTTAAGTGCAGTGTGAGAGTGAGCGACTCAGTAAAAGCCAAGTCTTAGAGGACTGCATGAATAGTTCACCATTGCTGACTGTCACATTGTGAGCATCCAGTTAATATTTATTAAGGTAATAGTTGTTAGCATTTAGATATAGATTTGTTTAAGATGAATATTATACTTCTCTTATAGGAAAGCATCCAATGGAAAAGCATGAAGTGAAGCTGCCCTCTTCCTCCTCAGCAGGTCCTTTTTCAGAGAAATTGTCTTGAGATGTCTTGGTAGCTCTAGGGGTCTTAGAGATCACTCATTGCCTCTGAACTGAAGACCAGAAACAGGTCCAGAGAGCTTTTAACTGTTTCTCCAAGGCCACCAGGCTGGGCATTGGCAGAGCCTGGACCAGCCTTGGTTTCCCTCTTACCCTGGGCTGAAGCTATAGCACAATCTCTGAATGGGGCTTAAAAACTAATGTGTTAAGGTAAAGCCTTGAATTGACAGTATTTCCAAAACTATTTTGAGATCCTGATGAAAGTGATAGATCCTCTCCCCAGAAACATGCATGCTATGGTTTGGATTTAGTTTGTTAGGCTCCACAGAGTCTCATGTTGAAATTCGACCCCACTGTTGGAGGTGGGGCCTGTGGAAGGTGTTTGGCTGGTGGGGGCAGATCCCTCATGAATGGCTTTGTGCCACTCCAGGAAGTGAGTGAGTTCTCACTCTTACTTCCCTCAAGAACTGGTTCTTGAAAAGAGTCTAGCACCTCTTCCTTCCTTCTTTTTTCCTTTCCTGCCAAGTAATCTCTACACATTCGGACTCCCCTTTATCCTCGACCATGAGTGAAGTCAGCCCCTTTGCCAGAAGCAGATGTTGGTGCCATGCTTCTTGTACAGTCAACAGATCCATGAGCCAACAAACCTCTTTCTTTATAAATTTCTCAGCCTCAGGTATTCCTTTATGGCAACACAAACAGTTTGAGACAATGCATATACACATACAATTTTGGATATAATTTTGGGCATGAACTTCACGAAGCTTATCCAATGACAGCTGTCTAGGGTACATGATTCCCCCCTTTTATGAAGTACTGATACAGATGGAATTTACAAGAAACGCTGCCTATTTCTAATTACACTTGAGTAAACACTCCCATATTCTAATTACACTTGAGTAATTACAAGATTATAGAATGTGGATGGTTACTGCCATTTCTCAAAATGGCCATTTAGGATTTAATTATTAACAAGGGAACAATTCCCCAAACAGACATCCAAATCTACATGTTGGCTGAATAACACACACACACACACACACACACACACACACTCACACACACAGACATACTTGAACATAAACTTAATTTAAAAAGCAGTTAAAAGGCAGTAAAAGACTTGAAAAGTGTGAATTTCCTACAACTACCTGATCTTCCATTGAAAAAGTATTTTTATTGTCCCTCATTCTCCCATTATATTTTCTTTTCTAGTAAACTCCTGCCATAGTGTGTATCCTTTATTCAGGACCTACTGTGTGCATTTTACTCTGGAGGCTAGAAAGTTAGTTATATAGCAAGCATATATAGATTATCTGTTATGTGTAAGATATTCTGAGAGATGTGGGAAGAGGGTTCTCAAGAAGACACAGCATGGTCTTTTCTCTCAAGGAGATTTTGGTTCAATTTGGAGGACACAGTGGTATCAGTATGCATTCAATGGCAGGTCTTTATTGAGTGCTATTCAGGCTTCAAGCTAGAGAGAGAGACAAAAATTGCTTTGAGGTGAGCTTCATGAAGGAGGTGAAGTCTATACTGATTGGGCTTTGAAAGATGGATTGGATTGGAGAAGGCCAAAAAGAAGGGGAAGGTATTTTAGTCTATTCCAGTTATCTATTGTTATATAATAAACAATCCCAAATGTAGTGCGCCTTGAAGCAACAGCACCCCTTAATTTTCTCCTGCCTCCGCAATTTGGATAGGGTTGGGGGATGAGAGGGAGAACAGCTTGCTTCTGTTCCACTGGGCATCACCTGGGGTGACTCAGAGGAGGTGGCATCACCCAAAGGCTCACTCCTGGCACGTCTGTTGGTTGATGCCAGAGCACCTACATGCGGTTGTTCCACATGACTGCCTGGCTTCCTCCCAGCCACATGCCCAGTGACAAGAGCCAGTGTCCCAAGAGAACCAGGCAGGAGCTTCTTCAATTTTATGACCTGCCTTGAAAGTCATTCACTGCCACTTTCTTGTAATGGTCACAAGTGTACCCAAATGCAAGTGGAGAGAACATAGGCCTCACTTTTAACATCATCAAGTCACACTGTAGGTTCGATGAGCATGTGAGATGGGAGATATTGTTGTGGCCATTTGGGAAAACACAGTCTGCCCCGCAGGCCATGGAATGAATAGGACTGAGGTTGCGGAGATGGTACAGTGTTACAGGTGTCTGGAGAATCATGTTGGGAGGAGCCTGAGAAAATGGGTGGGAGTCTAAGCTAAGGAATCTGGATTTAGTCCTGCTGACACTGCTGAGGATTTCAAGTTTTTTATGTAATCACAGCGATCATGAACTAGAATGATCTGGTTGTAGTGTGCAGGATCGTTGGAGGTGGTGTCATTAACTGGGAGTGTATTATAGTAGTCTAGATATGTCATGATAAGGCCTTGCATAGAGTGAAAATAGAGACTGGAAAAAAGAGACTAGAAAAAAGTGGTATTGATGAAAAGAAATACTCCAGGAAAGAGAGACATCGCCTGGAATAATACAATGTTCAAAATACTTGGATAAGAGGAATGAGGGGGAAAATAAGACAGTGATAATGTCACTATTGTGAGCTAAGTAAAAATACAGGCTCTATCCTTAAAGAGATGGCCAGTAGTTTTCCAACAGAATCTGCCAGGGGCAAGTCAAAGCATGCACACTTGGATAATTAGTGTTTCCTGAGCTCCCACAGTGAGTTCTGAACAGATAAAGGACGTCATTGATTTAAGTGCATTTACAAAATTAAGATTTTCTTCAAAGTATGATTATTTAGTTGTTTTATTTTACCTTTAGAGTAGTCCTTTGGGATATTACTACAAGCCTTGCAGTCCCTAGCTACAACTTTGAAACCTAAACTGTTTCAAAAGATAAAAAGTTTTTGTGAGCTCACAAAAGCAACCTAACCTGTATAGGTATTGAATAGACATAAGGCTGTTTATAGTCTCTATTCATCCCACTTAGTGTGAATATTCATGTATTTCATTGCATACATATTATATATTTGATTTTGAGATTCTAGACCAGGATCATAATTTTATGGATGAGAATAGTGTTACTCAGAAAATTAAGTAGTTTACCCAAGGCATGCACTACGATCTCTTATCTGTAAACACCAATCTGTAAAGGCCTTCTCTGTCAGCACCAACTGCATCTGAAAAGCTGTACAAATGAATTGTTCTCAGAAGTAGCTCTTTTTCTGACGTCGGATTTTTTTCTGGTTGGCTATCTTATCTCTGACAGGTGCTGGTATTTTTGCGGTTAAATCGTAAATCCTTTGAAGGCAGAGACTGTTATTTGCTTTACATAGAATAGTTTACATAAAGAAGAAGCTGAATCTCTGATAGTGAATCTGTATTAGACTGTATTTTATGGGTTGATCAGTGTACACTGCCAGGTAAATCTGTTTGCTCTGTCCGTGTCCAGACTTGGGGACTTGGAGCAGGCACAGTCTCCCAAGGGCAGAATGGCCATGGCCTCACCCTGCCCTCTTTTGGAAACCTCTCTCAGTGTGCTGAGCTGGACCTATGAGACCTAGGGCAAAGGCCAGGGTTAAGCCTGTTAGGCCTCTGGTGGCTTTCAGGTGCCCCTTGGGAGAATGGGCCCTGGAAAGTGAGGCACTCAGGAAATGAAGACGCACTTCCATCTTGGGCATTTCTCCCATGCAGGCAGGCTCTGCTTTTCAGGAGAGAAAACAACTTCTAGACCTCTTGCCTCCTCACTGGCCTCCTTCCTTTCCTCCCCACAGTGAATGGGCTGTCTACTCTCAAGCGTGACATTCAATTACTTTTATTGTTAGAGTTGGCTCTGATTGTCTTTAATGGTCAGAAAATTATCCAGCAACTGAAAAAACACAATTAAAAAATTCAGCCACAGTGTGTCCCTGTGATTTTTGGCTGGCAGTAAAGAAGAATTTCCTCAGAGGAGTTCTTTGAGACATTGCTCTCCAAATTTTATTTCACAAATGAAAACCTAAGGGCTCTGTTTTTGTTTTAGTTCATTCAATAGCAGACATATTGTAAGCCACTCCAAAGTGAAAGTTTCAGTTTAATGTCATCTATGAGGTAGAAAATATTTTATAGCTGATAATCCTTACTTTCTACATACAACATCAAGCAAATATGTATATGGATGCAAAGCATGTTCAGACCCTGGTTCCAGCCCCTAAGTAAATTGGCATCCTTGGGCAACTTACTATATACTGATGCAATCTATCTTCTTAATGGGAAGAAGGAAAGAAAATTTTAGGCAACATTACAGATTTTCTGATGGGAATAGTAATACAAATGATACTGATAAAAAGAAGTTCTCCAGGAAGTGTCGATGGTTGTAGTGACCTAGGGCATTTGCCATAGGGATCACATGGAAGTGATTTCAGGCCAAGCTGCAGGTTCTTTGGGTTATATGGGGACAGGGTGTCCTTGAGCTTCATGGACCTGTGGTATTTCTGCCTGAGCAGCAAGTGTTTCATAATACGCCATGGCTAACCACATTACAGAAGAAGTCGCCTCTTACGCTTTCAGGGAGCCAGGAAGCAGCACCTAATGAGATGCCTGACAGTTCAGGGAACAGCCCTGCATGTGTTATTTTGAATGCTGCCAGCCAGTTTCAAGTGGGCAGGATTGAAATGCAAACCAAGCCCAGATATTTTTTTGTATTTAATTAATATCTGATGTTTGCCAACCAAGGGGAAGGTGATAGAGGGCAGCTAACAAATTGCTTAGAGCTGTGCTGTCACCTGGACTAAGATATCCTGACATGATACAGCAGGGACAGCAGCTGGCCCTCTGTGGTACTGGGGAATGGAACTGGCAGATGGAAAGGAAATGTGAAAATGTTCCTGAAGCATGGCCTATTTACAAGTAGACTTTTAATAAAAAACTGTGGTTAAGGTACACATAACCTGACATTTACCATTTTAACTATTTTAGGTGTACGATTCAGTGGCATTAAGTACATTCATGATATGGCACAACCATCACCTCTGTCTAGTTCCAAAAGGTTTTCATCACCCCATTAAGGAAACCTTACATGCATTAGCAGTCACTCCCTATTCCTCACTTCTCCAGCCCCTGGCAGTGATTCATCTGCTTTCTGTCTACAAGTAGGCTTCTCAGGGCTGCACAGTAGCTCAGGGGAATGGAAGAC
This sequence comes from Cacajao melanocephalus, assembly GCA_963573385.1. NCBI lineage: Eukaryota > Metazoa > Chordata > Mammalia > Primates > Pitheciidae > Cacajao > Cacajao melanocephalus. The sequence continues at coordinate 110,112 of CAUYLG010072511.1, read as the reverse complement.
ACTGGGGTTGGGAATTAGGAAATGGAGGGTCTTTTTAAATCTAGGCTCCTATCTTTGGTTTTCTCAGCAACATCGCAAACCCTCCTCACCGCAGCAGGAAGGCACACCTGTAACTTAGGACTCCCTTTGCAAATCTTTTTAAACCACCTTATTGAGGTGTACTTTATATATCATAAACTTCATGCATTTAAAATGTAATTCAATGATTTTTAGTATCTTTACCAGATGGTGCAACCACTGTCATAATCTAGTCTTAGAGCAGTTTCATCCTTTCAATCAGACCTCTCATGCCTATTTATAGTTAATCCTGTTCTACCCTCAGTCCCCAGCAACCACTGACCTACTTTCAGTCTCTATCAATTAGCCTTTTCTTGACATTTCATAGAAATGAAATCATGTGACATGTGGTCTCTGCATCTGGCTCCTTTACCTGAGCATAAGGTTTTGGGGATTCATCTACGATGGAGCATGTGTCAGGAGTTCTTTTTTGAAAATTGCTGAATAGTATTCCATTGACTGGATATACCACATTTTATCTGTTCACCTGCAAACATTTTTAAAGAAGTTTCTAGTCTGTAACGTCTAGGGGCTTGGGTCAATTAGATGACCTCTAAGATCCTCCCTCTCCCAGATTCTGGCCAAAAAAAAGTCCCAGTGGCAGATCTGAGTTTTTAGATCATATATGTACTCAAGAGATGTTTGTTGAATAGCCCTCATGGTGCACCACACTCTGTGCTAGACACAGAGAATATGGTCCTGCATTGTTGGGATTTCTGCTCTACCGTAAGAGACAGAGCCCTTCTCACACCAGGCACAGCCCAGCCCCTATGCTGGTGGGTCGCAGGAGCAGACACATTCTGATGAGGCTGGTGTTTGGTCACAGGCAGCTTTTTCAATCTGCTCCCCACCCTCCCCCCGCCGACTACGCCACTCCATAGATGCTATGTGCTCCTCCCAGGCACTGCCATTACGTCATGAGTTTCCAGCACATGATTTTGGAATTGCCTGTTTGCATATATCTCCTTCCTCTGGAATGTGAGCAACTTGAGGATGGAATGGAGCTTAGTACAATGACTGGCATGTAGAAGGTGCCCAGTGGTTGTTTGATGAATTAACGGATGATTGAATCCCACTCTGGCAAGAATCAGGAGCAAATATAAAAATTAGGTACATATGGGCCTCTTCTGGTCTCTTGGATTCTGGAGGCAGTGTTCTTCCTTCTCTAGTTCCAGAGTTAGCAGTTTCAGGGTTGCCCCTTTAGACTTCAGGCACAGGTACAGAAGAGAAAATACAGCAGTCTGGGCCGGGTGCGGTGGCTCACACCTGTAATCCTAGCACTTTGGGAGGCCGAGGCAGGAGGATCACAAGATCAAGAGATCGAGACCATCCTGGCCAACATGGTGAAACTCCATCTCTACTAAAATATAAAAATTAGCTGGGTGTGGTGGCGCACGCCTGTAATCCCAGCTACTCGGGAGGCTGAGGCAGGAGAATGGCTTGAACCCAGAAGGCAGAGTTTGCAGTGAGCTGAGATTGCTCCACTGCATTCCAGCATGGCGACAGAACAAGACTCTGTCCCAAAAAAATAAAAATAAAGGGAAAATAACAGCAGTCTGAAGTTCTCACTGCTTCTTGGAACACAAGCTTGATACAGACTTCTTAACACTGTCACAAATATCTTAATAGTGCTCCTAGGGTCACCCTGAGGGCAGACTATTTAGGGAAACAATATGAAAATGGTCTTGCGTGGCAGGGTGACTGTACCCAGATGCCAAAGGTGGTGACTTAGTGTGGCTTCCCCAGCCTTTGCTCAGGCCCCTCCCTGTTCCGTCCTGCCACTACCTAGCTTATGCTCTCAGCCTCCTCCTTGGCTCCTGCCCTGGGACATCTTGCCTGACCAGAAAGCCAGGACTGAAGGGGACAGAATGCATCGTATGTGTGCCTGTGGACGCTGCAATAAAAGTGGAAGTGAGAAGACCCGGGAGGCTGAACCAAGCAAGGTGCTTCATTTGGGGAAGAAAGCAGGTGGTTCTTTGAAGGCTGGATTGGTGGCCAGCACTGGTGGCTGGGGTCTAATCAGAGTCCCATTACCTTACTGGGACAAAATATTTAAAAGGGCAGGCACATAGTTTAATTTCAGAGATGATGTGAAACTTTTAAGAGACTATGATTATTCTGAAGGTTATGTTATTCTGTAGGTGTGATCTACTTTCATAGGACGATGTGTTAGCCTTGTCCATCTTGGGACAACTCTGGCGGTCTTTCTCATTCTGTGGGCGTGTTTATTTTCATGGCTATTGATTGGGACCCATGGATGTGGCCCATCATACACATTTATTTCATGAGTGGTGGTCATCATACTCTGTTGACATTCTACTGGGGGTCTCCACATCCCTCCACCCCTTACAGAAGGACTCTTCATCTCTGGGGTGGGCAGTAGTTTCCTGGGTCCCTTTTCATAATGGTAGACAAAGATGGAGAGTCTGGTTGGAGAGAAACTACCTTGGGTTTTAGTTGATTCTGTTATTGATTAGCATCTTTACCATTTAAAATGTACTCATGCTTGGGACATCCCAAGCACATTCTATAAATTCTAAACTCACGAACAGGGCACTTCTCCCTGAGCCAGTGATTAATGATAGTGCAGTGACACCTAGTTCTAATCTTGTGAATCAAAAAAAGTCAGGGTATACATTCTTCCCCCATGTCTTCAAGCTTTGCCTTTTAATTCACACTAAATCTCTTCTGTTGAGCTGGTAGTTTCATTTTTAGTATAGAAATCAAGTTTAATTAAAACTTACTTGCCATTTAAAATGATAATTTGTTTGGTTTAGCCTTCTTAATTACCTTGAGTAAACTGCCTATAGAGGCTCACATAATTCGTTTGTTTGTTCAAAGTATTACTGTGTCATCTGCATATTTTGAAAGATACCACTTTAATGAAACACTGGGGTGGAGTCAGGGCAAATGCTAAGGAGATGGTCTTTGCTAAGGGGATGGTCTTTCCATCTTAGTTTGTTTGTTCAGCTGGAAGATTTTTATCATCTTACAGAGTTTTCACAAAAGATCAAAGTTTTATAAAGCTTCAGTGTTGGAAAATCATTAGCAAGGAAGTGTCTGGGGGAGGGGTGGGAATGTAGCATGTGTGATCAGCCTTTGAGTCCAGCAAGCGGCCTGCCTCCTCAGCACCCGCTTCAGCTTCTTGTAAGGAATGCAAGTACCACGATACCTTCCTGCAAACTCAAGGCTGTATGTAATTGAATCATATTTCTAATGCATCAGAGGAGCTTACAATAAGTTAGAAGGCTGAATTAGTGAAAAAAATATGATGTTGACTAAAGGTGACCATTTTATAATTCTGAGGGTATTATAGCCATTAATCAGTAGTATTAAATAACCATCTATAGCAGAGGGCTTTAGAAAACTTATATTGATAAATAGGTAATAATAATGACTGTTCTCTGGGAGCTTTTCTTTTTCTTTCTTTTTTTTTTTTTTTTAGCAGTGAGGTATGAGGGATTTCTTTATGGTCTGGACAAGTTTGTCGGACAACTTGATTCAGTCAGTCTCTGATTTATTGATTTTATGTAATTCCAGAGCCTAACCATTGATTTACCGCCTAAACCTTAGAAACTGATTTATAGTTCTCACTATAAAGAACAGTATGACAGAACATAATAGAACAATTGCATTAGTTTGAATATCTCCAGCTTTCCTATTGCCTATAAACAAAATGTGGAAAACATTCTAATAAGAGCCCTTCATTAGTGTTAGCTACATGCTAAAACATCTCTGAATGATGTGGCCAGAAGGCATATCTCCAATAGGGAAAATTCTCTCTTTTACATTCAGGGATTGTTTGTAGAGAAAGTGTATATTTTATGGAATGTCAGTAATGAAAGTAAAAGAATAACAGAGCCAGTTTTTGATGTTTGCACTATAGTTTGGGGCAGTGTGATACCGGCAGGAAGATTGTTCTCTTCAGTGCCTGTTAAGCCTGCATCCTAATGTACTGTCTTTGTACCTGAAGGCACAGCCGCTGGTCCAACATTAATAGGAGGTGGCCTTTTCTGTCCTTTCTCAGTCATAATGGAAGAGACACTATCTTGATGCTCAGGAGACCTGCTTAGACCACTAAGATCACTTAGTGACTATGTGCCCTTGGGCAAGTTGCTTCACTTCTCTGGACCTGTTTCCTTACCTGAACATTGCTTGTCTGTAGATGAAGTAGACATTATCTAAGGTCATTCTTACTAAAATGCTGTGCTTCCAGTGGTGATGGGATTGTCCTTGATCTCTCTACTGGTGTCTATGGATCCAGAGATAGGAGTTGGGGAAACCAGTTCCTGGAGTCATGGTGCAGTCAGAAGGCATGAATTAGAGCTAAGCAGATGGGCCCACAGGGAAATCAAGCCCTTTGCCCTCTCCATGCTCTCAGTTTTGATGAGCCTGTGTAACTAAGGATACACTGACCCTTTAATTTGACCTGACCCGTGTTTTTTTCTCTCTATTTCCTACTTGGAGTGGAGGGCATGGGGATGCTGAGAAGAATCTTAAAGGTAAAAGCATTTGGAATATGATCTTGATGTCTAAAATAAAACTTTACCTTTGTTTCAAGGAAACAAAGGAAGAATTCTTTTCATCTTATTTAACTTAGAAAAAAAATTGTGACTTTTAAATGTTGATTTTTTTGCTCTAGTTAGGTTTTTAACATTTTTAAATTAAAAAGTAAAAAAATTGGCAAATATTATTTAAAATTCAAACAATATACAAAATGTAGAAAGTTAAGAAAAATTTTCTCCACTCCCACTGGCCAGAACTGTCTACTATTACCACTTTTATCTGTGTACTTCCAGACAGTTTTCTATGGGCACATCAATGTAATTATTATATATGCATTTCTTTTGTTGCTTTAAAAATTGAATTATCTGGATCTTCTCTGTTTTTTTCCTTATTAGTCTAGCTAGAAGTCTATCTTATTCACTCTTTCAAACAACCAAGTTCTGGTTTCAGTGATCATTTGTATGGTTTTTTTGCATCTCAGTTCCATTCAGTTCAGCTCTGATTTTGGTTATTTCTTGTCTTCTGCTAGCTTTGGGGTTGGTTCACTCTTGCTTTTCTAGTTCTTTAAGGTGTGGTGTTAGGTTGTTCATTTGAGATCTTTCTAACTTTCCGTTTTGAGTGTTTGGCACTATAAACTTTCTTCTTAACACAGCTTTAGCTGTGCCCTAGAGATTTTGCTATGTTGTATCTTTGTTCTCAATAATGTCAAAGAGTTTCTTGATTTCTGCTTTAATTTCATTGTTTACTCAAAACTCATTCAGAAGCAGGTTGATTTCCATGTAATTGTATGGTTAAGTGATCTTCTTGGTATTGACTTCTGTTGTTATTGCACTGTGGTCTAAAAGTGTGGTTAGTATGATTTATTTTTTTGAGTTTGCTGAGCATTGTTTTAAGGCTGATTGTGTGGTCAGTTTCAGAGTATATGCCAAGTGAAGATGAGAAGAATGTATGTTCTCTTGTTTTGGGGTGGAGAGTTCTGTAGCTGTCTGTTAGGTCTATTTGGTCAGTATTGAGCGACTGTGAACACGCATGCACATGTATGTTCATCACAGCACTATTCACAATAGCAAAGACATTGAATCAACTTAAATGCCTATCAATGATAGACTGAAAAAAGAAAATGTGGTACATATACACCATGGATACTACACAGACATAAAAAAGAATGAGATAGTGTTCTTTGCAGCAACGTGGGAGTTGAAGGTCATTATCCTAAGTGAACTAACACAGGAACAGAAAACTAAACACTGCATGTTCTCACTTATAAGTGGGAGGTAAACATGAGAACACATGGACACAAAGAAGGGAAAAATAGACATCAGGGCCTGCTTAAAGGTGTAGAGTAGGAGGGTGGCAAGAGGGTGAAGATTAAAAAAGTACCTTTCAGGTACCATGCTTATTACCTGAGTGATGAAAAAATATATACATCAAATTCCCAAGACATGCAATTTCTCTATAGAACAAACTTGTACATATACCCCTGAAACTAAAAGTTTTTAAAAGTTGAATTATGCTGTAAATATGATTATGCAAACTGATTTTTTTACTTCAATGTCTTTCATGGATATTTTGCCATGAACACTTATAGATCACAACAAGGTATATGCTCATTAAAAATAATGCCTGGATTTGTTTGTATAACTGTGGAGACATATTAGATCATATATGAAAGCAGTAACTCTGCAGACAGTGTCGCCACATTGTAGCACACTTCATCTTTCTATTTTAGGAATGTCAGTGAGGACTGGTCATATATTCTAGGCATCCCAGTGTTACTTTCCGTGAACGTTTTCGTAACATGAGCCCCAGAATGAAGGTAACCTTCCTTACTCCTTAAGGTTACCTTTTTAAGGCTCCTTTAGCTATTTTGATGACTTGTCAATTTTGATGAATTGTGAATAAGTTGATACAATACGTAACCCTTCTCAGAATTTATATTTAGATTTCTTTAACTTTACTTAACACTTATATAGTGCTTACTTATATCAGGTAGAGTTTTAAACACATATCGAATTTAAGCTCATTTAATACTTCTAACAACTATATGAGAAGTATTATATACTAGTGTTATCCTGTCTCAACTTCCTTGTGATTCTTCCATATAAACAGTCATGTCATCTGCAAATGATGGGTATCTTACTTCTTACTTCTTTCTTTCTGATCTTTATGCCTTTTACTTATTTTTTCTGCCTTATCGCACTGGCGAGGACCACCAGTACAAGGGTGAATAGAAGTGGTGATAATAGACATCCTTTCCTTGTCATTGATCTTAGGGGAAACTCATTCAATATTTCATCATTAAATATTATATTTAACTGTATATTAAAGAAATATCTCTATTTTTAATTTGATAAGTTTTTTTAAAAACTCATACATTGCTATTAAATGTTGTCAAATGCTGTTTCTGAACATATTAGTAAGATCTACATGATTGTTCTCTTTTATTCTAGTGATATGGTGCATTACATTGGCTGATTTCTAAATGTTAAAACAGTGTTACATTCCTGAAATAAACCCTACTTGTTATGTAAAAACTCTATTATGTAAAAAGAATGATTGTCCTTTTTATCGATATACATTACTAGCTTTAATTTGCCGATAGTTGTTAAGGATGTTTGTGTCCATGTTCATAGATATTGATCTATAATTTTTTTCTTATAGTATTTTTGTGAGATTTTGATATCAGGATTCTGCTGGCTTTATAAAATGAGTTGGGAATTGTTTCATCCTCCTTCATTTTCTGAAGAAGTCATGTAAGATTGATATTATTTTTTCCCTAAATGTTTGATAGAATACCACAAAACCATTTGTATTGGAGTTTTCTGTATGAGGATTTTGATAACATTTTCAATTGCCTTTTTCTTTGAGATGGAGTCTTGCTCTGTTGCCCAGGCTGGAGTGCAGTGGCACGATCTCAGCTCACTGCAACCTAATTTTTTAATTTTTAGTAAGACAGGTTTCACCATGCTGGCCAGGCTGCTCTCAAACTCCTGACCTCGTGATGGGCCTGCCTTGGCCTCCAAAGTGCTGGGATTACAGGCATGAGCCACCATACCCAGCCAATCGCTTTAATAGATATGGTGCTATTAAAGATTTTTAATGTCATCTTGTGTCAGTTTTGGTAAATTGTATTCTTGAAGGAACTTGTCTGTTTTATCTAAGTGTTCAAATTTATTGACATAGAGTTGTTTATTATAGTTACTTATTATCTTTTCAGTGTGTCAGGATTTGCAGAGATATCTCCTTTTCAAAGAACCAACTTTTGGTTTTTAAAAAAATTTTTCTGTTGGTTTTCTGTTTTATTTCATTGATTTCTGACTTAAAAAAATCCTTCCTTCTATTTACTTTGTTTATTCTTTTTTTCTAGCTTCTAAAGATAGAAACTTGGGTCATTGCTTTTATACCTTTCTTCTTTTCTACTATAAGCATTTAAAGCCATAAATTTCCCTAAGCATTGCTTTGTTTCCCACAAATTTTGATATGTTGCATTTTCATTATCATTCAGTTCAAACTATTGTGTATTTCCCCTATGATTTCTTCTTTGGCCCATGGGTTCTTTAGGACTGCGTTGTTACTTTCCAAATATTTTGAGTTTCCTACTTATCTTGTTGGTATTGATTTTTAGTTTAATTAAATTGTGGTCAGAAAACATATTTTTAAGGATTTCTGTCTTTTGAAATTTGTTTAGACTTATTTATAGCACACTAGAATTTTCACTTGGTACCTTTCAATAACTTAGATTCCTCTGCTGAGATTTCTTTGTATTTACCAAGGTACTCCTATCTTGGTAAATCCATCATGCACACTTGAAAAGAATGTGTATTGTACAGCTATTGGGTGTAGAATTTTTTAAATGTCAATTAGGTCAATGTAGTTGGTAGTGATGCTCAAGTCTTATATATCCCCACTGATTGTTTTTGTTTTATTCTAACAATTATTGAGAGAATAGTATTAGAATCTCCAAGTATGATTGCAGATTTGTCTTTTTTTCAATAATTTTTTACAATTTTTTGCTTTATAACATTTTGTTAAGAGGCACATATGCATTTATTACTTTTATTTCTTTTAGATGAATTACCCTTTTATCATTATAAAATGCCTCTCTTTGGTGATACTCTATTGTCTTTAAATCTAATTCATAGGATATTAATATAGCTCAAGTGGCTTTCTTATGCTTTCTCTTTTCATGGTATCTATTTTTCCATGCTTTTATTTTCAAACTATCTGTTTCTTTATATATAAAAGATGCAGAGAACCTATAGATGAATTTTGCTTTTTTAAAATCCAGTCTGCCAATTTCTGTTTTTAATTGGAGTGTTTAGTCCATTTACATTTAATGTAATTATTTCTATGATTGGATTTAGATTTACCATTTTGCTATTTTTTTTTGTTGTTCCATCTGCCTTTTTATTCCTCTGTCTTCCTTTCTTGCCTTATTTTGGATTAATTAGATTTTTAAAATAGAATTCTACATTAGTTTGGTTTCCTAGGAAGCAGATACCAAGATTGAGTTATAAGTACAAGAGCTTTATTAGGTGCAATGCCAACAAAAAATAGAGGAGAAAGAGAGAGAGTTTGTTACTCATGAAAGGGGCAGAAGGAAGGAGAATGAAAGAGAAAGAGCCTCAGATTGCGGTGCAGTTTGGAGAATGTCTCTGCAAGCCTGATGGAGAGTGTTGATGCAAAAATTGCTTGTAAACAAGTTTTGCGTTGGGCAGAAATGACAGCCCTCCCTACCGTGCTTATCATGGACAAACTTAAAAGAACATAGCTTTGATTCACTCACAATAGATCCAAAAATCACTGCAGTTGGATGCTGTCAGCTAGCTGCACTCTTCACAGCTGATTGGCAAGTTTCTTCTAGAAGGGAGATCCTTCTAGAAGTAGATCTTTTACTTCTAGAAGTAGGCACCTTCATGGCTGCCACAGATTCCATTTTAAGTTTTGCATTGGCTTTTCAATTATTTCTCTTGCATTAATTTTTTATGGTTGCTCTGGGGATTGCCACATATATTAACTTTTCACATTCCACTTGGAATTCATATTATGAATTATGCTTTATGTCAAATACTGAACCTGAAAATGGTATAATTCCATTTGCTGCTCCCCCCCAATCCTTTATGTTGTTGATGATATTACACCTATCTATGCTATAAACTCCAAATACAGTGTTAGAATTTTTTATTTCAACGGTTGTATGTAATGCCCATAATACTTTAAAGTAATATTTGTAATGTGTCTGTCTGTCTGTTTTTCATATTTCCCCGCATTTTTACCATTTGCAGTGATCTTCTTTCCTTCCTATAGATCTGGCTAACCACTTGGTGTCTTATAACTTCATCCTGGAGAGCTTTCTTCAATGTTTCAGGTAATGCAGGTCTGCTGGAGATTAAGTATCTTAGGTTTTGTTTTTCTGAAAATGTCTTCATTTGGCCTCCAATGTTGAAGAATACTTTGTTGAATATAGAATTCTAGCTTGACAAATAGAATTGTAGCTTGGCAAGTGTTGTTTTCCTGTTGGTATTTTAACGATGTCATTGCATTATCTTTTATTCTCTGTGAATTTTGATGGAAATTTACTACTAAGATAGTTTTCTCCTATATGTAATATGCCAGTTTTCCCCAGATTGCTTTTAAGTTTCTCTCTTTGTCTTTGAAATTTAATAGCTTGAATATGATGTGCCTTAGCATGGGTTTTTGTTTTGTTTTTTATTTATCTGGTTTGGGGTTTGCTGAGAATCTTGAATTTTTAGGTTTATATCTTTTTTTGCTAAATTTTAGAAATTTAAAGTTATTATTTCTTTAAATATGTTTTCTGTCTATTCTCTCTCTTCTTGTACTTCTGGAATTCCAGTTAAACATATGCTATTATATTCCATTGATCCCTAAGGCCTTCTTCATTAAAAAGAATTTTCTCTGTTCTTCAGATTGGTTAAATTCTATTGTTCTATCCTCAAGTTCACTGACAAATTTTATTATTATTTTTCCAATCTGTTGTTGTGTCCATTCAGTGAATTTTTTTCAGATACTGTATTTTTTAGTTCTAGAATTTTCACTTGGAACTTTTTAAAAACTTATATTTCTCTGCTGAGATTTCTTTTATGCCTGAGCATTTAGTTATAATAGCTGCTTTAAAGTCCTTGTCTGTTAATTCCAATATCTGAATTATCTCAGAGTTGGTCTCTTTTGGTTAGTTTCTTTTGTGTATTATATTTTTTGTGTGTCTTTGAACGTGTAGTAATTTTGGAATGTACTCTGGACATTGTGGATGATACATTACAGAGATTTTGAGTACTGTCATATGCCTTTAAAGAGTATTGATTTTCTGTTTTTGCAGGCAGTTAACTTGGCAAAACTCAAATTCCAATTTTGTCTTCCCTGAGACAGTAGCAGACATCCGTGTTCAGTTATTTCTTCTTAACTGAGCAGCTTGGGGTCTGCTTCACATGTATATAGCATTGGGATCAGTCAGAGATTTCGACAGATCTCATGTAGTGAATCTGGGGCTTTCCCTCTGTGGATGTCTTCTTTCTGGGATTTCCTCCTTTGTTTTCCAGCTGCTGTCATCTCCCTGAACTCTGTCCTCTGGTTCCTCAACCAGGAAGACTACAGGCTTTTATCTGACTCTGGCCACACTGTGAAAGTGACTGGGGCTTGCCCTTAGATGAAAAGTTAAAAAAAGTTGGGCAATTTATCAAATGCCATTCTTCTAAGTGTCAGCCCCCACCCCCACCTTTAGTTTCTGCCTGCTCTCAGTCACTCTCCAGTGCCTTCAGATAATCTTCTTATTGTTTTAAAATATTTTATCCAGGACTTATAATTGTTGTCTGTGGGGGAGCTGGTCTGATATGAATTACTTTCATGACCAGAAGCAGAACTCTATTATCCAACTTTACAGGTGAATTTTAAATACACGCGCACATACACACACACACACACACACACGCACACAGAGTCTAAGTACTTTAACCAAGGTCATATAGCTGGTAAATGGCAGAGCCATGATTTGAACACAGGCAAATCCAAGTCTTAGGATTTCTTCCAAGGGGAGGTTTTAATGGTGTGAATTTTCACGATAATGGAAGGAAATCTAGGAAATATTCTGGAACTTACGGGGCCTTATCGTGTCAATTCCTTATGTACCAGACTCATCCCAAGACCTCATTACTCAGTGGATATTTCATATGTCTTTGGGTGTGTACATTATTTGAGACACAAGTTTATATACAAGGTGTATTCAAGGATCATGATGCTCTCGGTTAACTGCAAAGTAGATCTTTAGTAATGAAAAATCCCATATTTTCAGAGTCCTGTGATGTTGGCTTGAGCCATCTTACTTAGAAATTTGTGAAATAGGCCAGGTGCCATGGTTCATGCCCATAATTCCAGCCCTTTGAGAGGCTGAGGCAGGAGGATCACTTGAGCCCAGAAGTTTGAGACCAGCCTGGGAAACATGTCAAAGACCCCATGTGTACAAAAAATACAAAAATTAGCTGGGCGTGGTAGCATGCCTGCAGTCCCAGTCACCTGGGAGGCTGCGGTGGGATGATCACTTGAGCCCTGGAGTCTGAGGCTGTAGTGAGCTGTAATCTCACAGCTGCACTCCAGCCTGGGCAACAGAGCAAGACCTGTCTCAAAAGAAAAAAATAAAAATGAAAGAAGGAAACTGGTGAAGTTTATTCTGTGATACTTTCAGTAATTAAAAAGAACTTTTGGAGGAAGGTAATATCTACAGTAATGTAATGAACTTATATGAGTTATTTGTTGAAAACACTCAGAACCACAGTTATGAAATAAATAGTAAACTTTTAAAAATGTAATCACTGATGTGAGTCATAGACTTTCAAAGCCTAACAACAGGACCAGGCTTGAGCAATTCTTGTTTTTGAGTTTTTGCTCCTTCTTGACTGTTTCCCTTTTTCTCCTCTAGCCCAAGTCAGTTTGAATTAACATTCATCAAATGATTAATTTCATCTTATTCCTCTGACCCCTTGGTTTTATCTTTATGATGTATTTTCAAAGTCTGTCTTACTCTTATTGATTTTGTCGTAGTTCATAAGCTGATTTGTAGAGTAGTGAAATCTTGTTCATGTATGTTACTTTCAAATTAAAGGAGAAGGCTCCTGGGATTCTCTCAGCATCCCAAACCAGTGCTCGGATACCATACTCCAGTGACTGGCCCATAAAGAGCAGGGACTCAATACTTGATTGATTGATGGTTCTGAATGCCAGCCAGTCAGTTCTGGGAAGGTGGGCTTATCTTCCCAGTGAAATAAAACTGAGTCATTGAAGGCCATGATAAAGATTTTGGCTTTCATCCTAAGAGTAATGGGAAGCTATGCAGAGTTTTAAGCAGCCAAGTGATAAGCCCAGATCTAAATTTTTAAAATAATTTCTCTGGATGTTTGTGGAGCAGTTCGGTATAACCAAGTTATAACAGTGTAGAAATCAATATATGTTTTTAAAGTTTACCCAAGAGATATAATCTAAGAAGAACTGATACCCTGGATAGTCTCTAACCAGCCCTCTCAAGTTATTTCACCTGTCTGAAATTTTCAAAAACGCTGAGAAGCATAAAGTTTGAGATTGCCTTTTTCTGTTTTTGGAGAATGGGGTTGGGGAAGAACCTGAAATGTCAGTATTTTGCATTTCTGATGAGACATTTTATTTTATAATGAAAAATTGAAGAAATGCAGATGTCAAGGATTAGGGAAATGAATATTAAAGGCTATTAAAAATGACAAGTCTGTATTTTATGCCTACATGAAAATGGGTATATTACAATTTGTTAATTTTAAAAAGCAAAATTTAAAATGCAATAACTTGTTTCATACTATGAAAGCAATCATGTATTCCCTTAACAAAATACACAAAAATAGAGATGAAACTTGTTATGCTTTGTTATCCACCAAATTTTGTTGCTTAACAGCTGTTTAAAAGTTTTGCTGCATAAAATGAAAAAATAAACCTAATATTATTTCAGTAACCATTGTAAATCTGTGTTTAAAAAGCATTGAGATGCTGCTAAGACAGCAGCGTTTTCCAAGAGATTAAAAACTTTCATATGAAAATACACTCTGATATATTTTCCCTTCCCAAACATTTGTGGAGGTTGAGAAAATTTTAAACACGTTTTAAAGAAAATAATTGACAGCTCCTGAATTAAATACAGCCTTTAGCTCCTGCGTCAGCTGCTGCTTGTTGATAGCAAGTTGCAACGAGGTTAATAATGATTTGTTTGATGGATTTCCCCCAATTTTTATAGCATTTTATGCTTCTTGTATGCAACTTGCTAAGTCATAGCACTCATATACCTCATTAAAATAAACATTTAAGCATGTGTATATAAAACAAGTATTGATGGAAAAAGGAAGAGATTTCTCAGAATCCCCTGAAGGTAAACTGCACCCTGGGCAGTAAGTGAAGTATCAGGTTGCTCTGTTTTTATAAATAGTGTCGATTCTGAATTCTGGGCTGAAAAACTGGTAAATGACAGCTCTCTCTAGTATTTCCTGAGGCCATCTACTGTTTTCGAGCATAAATCATAAATGTACATTTGAACTAAGACAGTCTCGCTGGACCTATCCTTTTGCGACTCTGACTTCCAGTCTCAATGGAATATTGAAGAGGAGGCTCGGTAGAATAAACAGTGGAATCCTTGTCCGGGAATGACTGCCTGGCAATTGTTTCATGGAAAACAGGGAGGGGTGGGGGACAACAACCCTGCTCTGTTCACTGGCTCTTTAATTTAGATTACCAATGATAAAGCCGGGGCTACGGCTAAAGAAAGGTAGGATGCATACGCAGAAACATTAGTGCTAATATGCTGCAGAAAAGCCAAGATAAATCAGTCCAGCTCTCATGCATCACTAAGGGAGAAGCTGATTGCAACTTGACCATGTGCCTGAGTAGTCCCATCAGTGAGAAGAGGAGAACATGGATTTAAAAAAAACTAGAATGTACCCCTAGGGCTCCTGCCGTGGTGGACCTGGGAGAAGTGTCTGGTGTAAGTTTCAGCTTGTTTTATCCATGTATTTAGCAGTGTGTTCACATATACAGGAAGCTTGTTTCTCTTCTCTCTGTTTTCATGGAAGCCTCAAGCATGTTTATTTACAGTAGTAGACTTCATTTTGTATAAATGTAATATCAACCTAATAAAGTTGTTAGCAGAGAACAGTTTAGCCCACTGTTTATCCAGGAGAGAAATATAAAAAAAGTAATGGTTGTCATAACTGCCTGCAGGAAGCCTGTGGGTGAGTTGTTATTGTTGTTTTTGGTTTTGTTTTACGGGGAAGTGAAGGGTTAGAGGAGTAGATTTTAAATAAAAAACTCAGTTATTTTGCCATTGTTTTTTTAAAAAAATATATTTGTCACCCAGCATTTCACTCCTCCTGTGGTCTTTTGTTTTGAAAAACTATGTTTAAATATGTAAAGCCAGCCTGCTAGAAACGCATTATATTTTATGACTGGGATGTTTGTATTGTTTCATATCTGTTATTAGACAAAATAATCATAAAGGGTGTTTTCTATGGACCTTTTTATATTCCAAAATTAAGTACAGATGGTAATTTTCAGCAGTTTTAAAAATTTGTCAATTATTTAATTTAGCATCACTTAAGCATCTGCACAAGGAGAAAGCTGAGATGGTACAGAAACTGAATGAGCATTGATTGCTCGTCTGAATTGCATCTTTAAAGTTTTTGCCTCAAATCTCTGATTTCACAGTTTATTTTTACCAAATTAGATTATCATATTTCACTATCGAGACGATGAATGGGTGGAACTCTCTGCGATATCCTACATTTCCCGTTAGAACAGGGCTTAAAGCGCCTGCTGATTGTTGCTCTGAGGGAAATTCTCATGCCCGCTCACAGAGAAGATTGCTTAAATAATGCATGGGTAAGAGCGAGGCAAGTTGGAATTTATGGCCCAGACAGCGAGATCGGGCTTTTGTTCAGAGGAGACACTGCTTAAGTTTGAACATACAGCATACACTGAGGCTCAGGGGAAGGGTGTAACTGAATGAAATTAGTGACCACATGATGCTGTCCACATGCTATTTCAAAACAAACCTTAAAACAGTCCATTGATCCTACAGTGTGGTTGGAGGGAGGGAAAAGGGGGAAGCTTGGAGTGCCAGTTGCAAATAGAATCCCCTGACCGAAAATTCCATGGGGCAGACACAGGAAGTGAATGCTATACCAGGAAGATGGTGTCCCTGGAGAGACTGGATGTTTGACTGATGAAATGTAGTATGGCAGTCTTGTTAGGAAAGAATAAACCTTGACCAAACTGCAGCGTTCTATACACTGTGTCTTCCATCTTGTCCTAATTAGAGGAATATGTCTGCTGAATCTTAATCTGTTTAATTGTTGATAGAGCAGGCATGTGATTTGCTATAAATACACATGAGCATTCATTTCTGAAATAATAGCTGTTGCCAAATATATGAGACCGACAGGAGTGCTGGACTAGGGAAGCTGTGCTGAATAGTTGAGTTTTGGAGGTAATGGACCAGTTGAGAATCACTGCACAGCTGGGCCAGCAGCTGCACCCAGTGCTCTGTCAAGTTTGGCTTCTAATTTCCTTGAACTTGTCCTTGTTTGCCAAAGTGATGCACATAGCAAGAACTTGCTTTAAATGAGCCCACTGCAAGCAAAAAAGACCCTTTTCAAAGAGTCTTTGTCAAAGTGTGTTGTCAACAGTGGCAATGGCCAAATGAGGTATTGATTAGGCGATGGGAAGTTTGAATAATCACAAAAATAAAAACCAAAGGCAAAGTGGTAGAATGAGGTAAGCTGGCAGGAGATCAGAGTACATTAAAAGGCAGCATTGGGTCATCACTGTCCTAACTAAAGGACATATGGAAAAATCCCATTATTATCTCCAACAATAATTATCTTGTAGTTAGGAAAAAATAAATTGGGCCCTGCAGCTTGGAAGGCAGCCCAGTAATCTCAATGCCTGTTTTCTTAACAGTATATTGTTCTGATATTCATTGGGACTAGGTCCGAAGGAAGTGTCAGAGAGAGCATTTTATATTAAGAAGCATCCTATGACTAAATAATACAATTAGTGGCAAGCTGAGCAGCGACAGCAGCAAGAACTCACCTTTTATTCCCTGGTTCCAACTTCAGCAAGTGTTTATTTACCATTTGCTGTGTATCTAGCATGTTCTAGATACACACTCTAACCAACTAGATTAAAAACTCTTTGAGAGCAGACACTTAGATTTATACTTTTCTCTTATAAATCCCATCTCTTGAAAACTACTGGCCTTGATATGATAATGGCAAGTCTGTGTAGTTCCTTGACTTTAAAGGGATTAACTATTAAACCCTTGTTATGCAGATGCTTAATTTTTCTGTTGCAACACAGATCACCCTCCCCCTTCAGATTTGAGGGCTAGTGACTTGAACACTTGCATGTTAGGTGGTTTGGGACAAAATATGTCACCTCTTGGGAGAGGCAGTTTCCTCGTTTGTGCAATGAAGAAAGTCACATTCGTCAAATGGGAATGAAGAGATGTACCTGGGTGTTAGGAGGTGCTCTCCTGCCCTCACAGGATATAGCAGTATCATTTACCCCATGGACCAAGTGTGCAGTGGAGCACAGGGGAGGTGGGGACTGAGTAGGATGGCAGGAAAACTGGCTAGGAGGGCGGAACAGTACCTTCGATAAGAATATGTCTTAGAATGGTGCCCATGGGAATAAGGGGGAAAGGATGAATCTGAAATATGTTTCAAAGGGGAAAATGACAGAATATGGCAGCAGATTATATTCAAATAGGGTGACAAGGAAGAAAGTGAGGAGTGAAAGTGAGGAGTGAAAAGATGATAGGTTTATGATTATGGCAAAGTTTGATATATATTTATATATATATATATACACATACACACACACACACACACACGTGTGTGTGTGTATGTGTTCTCTAAAAATAAAAAAGCTAAAACAATACAATCTTTCAGGGACTTATAAACTAAGAAAAGCAAGAGAGAAGAGGAAATTGGAGTGCTCTAGTTAACTTATGTAAAGGGAAAGAGAAAAAATCAATAATAAACCAATAAGATAGGTCTATTGCTGACAATAGAATGAGAATTCAAAGGAATTGCTTAAAATGGCAAATCTATGTTTGGAGTTTTTCCCAGACAAGACCCACAATCATCAAATAATAAGGCTTTTCTGCAATCTTGGAACTTATTTAAGTTTTCCTGAGTTAAAAAATGCCACGGAGGAGATACAAATAGTGTCAGGGTTGGGAAGAAAAAAGAGCATGAGGAATGGAAATTCTCAAAATAGCTCGGTTTTAAAGAGGAAATGGGAGCCAAAAGATGGCTAGTCAACCTTTCAGAACATAGCTATTCATTATGATTTGCCAGAAAGTTTGGCAACTGTTATTCCCTAAATAACTTATTGTGATTTTTAAGGAAATTCAAGCAAGAATCAAAATTATACCAAACTCCAAACTGGCAAAAAGGTTGTCTTCCACAAGTTCATTTGCAAGCCCTTTATAGGAGTGATGTTGGAAACCTATTTAGGCTACTTTTCCAAAGTCTACCCAACCCACCCTATGGTCAAAGTCACATACAATTGTAATAAAAATTAATAGCAAAACCACTTTTCATGTTAATAATTACAGCATATATAGGCAATAAGCAATAATTAAAGCATAATAAAAGCAATAATCACCAGGATAGAAAATATTTTGAATGCTAGTGTTTGGGGTCAACTACAAGATGATATGGGCTGTGACTATTTTAAAATTTGTGTCCACTTTCACTGACTTTGAGTTGTTGACTTCTTTAATTCTGAAAGCAGGATTTCCTTGTCCTTATTTCAGGCATATCATGGGTTCTACCTTTACCCATATCCACTGTGGTTTGGGTTCGGGTTATAGGCAGGTAGTGAGAGACATACCTGAGGTAACTGGGGCAAAAGTTAGAGGAAAAACAGCAGGTTTAATGTATGAGTGAGAAGCAGCTCAAAGGGCAATAAAGGGAGCACTGGACATCAAAGGAGGAACACAAAAAGGTGTGCTTGTTGCTCTTGAGGGGAAGAACATTGGGCTTCATGGCTCCCTGGATCAGCCACCAGGGGATGCCTGCATCTCAGAGAGGTTGTCTCTTGAGTCTGGGATTCAGCTCTTGACTGGGTAGACCTTAGGAACCTCCAGTGTACGTCCTCCGATTTAGGACCCCTTTGTCTTCACTTCCTTCCCTGTTCAATTTGGATACCATGGCCTATTATTTCAACCACCCTCTTGTTCATATTATCAGTTCTCCAATCATTCATTCAATAAAGAGTGGCTCATACCTGTAATCCCTGCACTTTGGGAAGCTGAGGTGGGTGGATCACTTGAGGCTAAGAGTTCGAGACCAGCCTGGACAACATGGCAAAACCCTGTCTCTACAAATAATGCCAAATATTAGCCAGGCATGGTGGCACGGGCTGGTAGTCCCAGCTACTCAGGAAGCTGAGGCAGGAGAATTGCTTGAATCTGGGAGGCAGAGGTTATGGTGAGCCGAGATTGTGCCACTGTACTCCAGCCTGGGCAATGGAGCAAGACTGTCTCAGAAACAAACAAAACAAAAAACAAAATCCAAAAGATTTATTGAGTGACTCCTGTGTGTCGGACATTGTTGTACTAGATACTTGGAAATGAATGAAGCAGATCTGTGCCTGCCCTTGTCACTGCCAGGTCTGATACCAACCCTTTCTCAGTCCAGTTGTGGGCTTTCTATTGCCTCCAGCCAGGCTGCTGAGCACTGTCAGAGAAAACCACACCACTGTCCAGATGGCTTCTGTGGTACATCCATGACCGCCAACCTCACTGGAACCCTCAGCACAACTGAACCATCCTTACAGATTCTTCTAACGCATTTCTACCGTTCTCCCCAACACCTATTTGAAGATTTCTACTCTCCTCAAACCCTCGACCAAACCACCTCCCTGGTGACTTTTTGCAAACAGCCTCACCGCTTACCATGCAAGATTTCAGCTTCCTGCCAACAAATCAATTACCTCCATAACCCAAATAAAACCAACTGCCTTGTGGACAGTTCAACACAGTGAAATCAAGTCCAACTCCAGGAAGCCTTGGAAGGCTAAGGAGGTCTTTACTGAAAGTTTCTTGAGGAGTCAGCCAAGATCAAAAAGGGCACTAATTTTAAACTACATAGCTAGATTTCCTAAAAATCGTCTTTAGGTGTCTTTCCTCCTAAAGTCTAGCTCCTCCTGGTGGCTGTTCATTTCTTCTTGCCCTCTGCCCTCCTCCTCTGTTTCCTCACCAGCTGCCACACTCATCCGCCTCACCTTCTTACCCTGGCCTGCCTTCTCTTATTCCTGCATGGGTAGAGCACGCTAGCCTATCTTGGTGTTGGCCATTTCCCCCACCACCCATTCCTCTTACCTCCATCAGGACAAGTCATAGATGGCTGAGAAAGCAGATTAGGCATTGCAAATACTGGCATATATATATATAACATTTATATTTATATTTATTTTATGTATATATATATATATATTTTTTAAATGTGTACATTTGTATGAATCCATTTCTAGTTCCTCGGGTTAAAATAGAAGAGGTTTTTCCTCCCATGACCCTTTACCTGTGTCCTGGACCCCATTCACTCTCATCCTCTTGTGATGCTTACTTTACGCGTAATTTCCTCCATTTCTTTTATCTTTCACCTTTTCATCCCTAGTGGATCCTTTTCATCTGAGTGTACATGGGCTCCAGCCATTCCAATTTAAAAGAAAACAAGACAAAACAAAACCTTTGTCTTCCCCTCATACCCTTTTATCTACGTTTTTTTATCTCCCTTTTATACCCAACTTTTGTAATAGTATTGTCTATTTGTCGTGTCCATTTCTTCCCTTCCCAGACACTCTTCAATCCACTGTGATTTAAATTCTACCCCAGCCACTCCACAGAAACCTCACTAGCTGAAGTCATCCCCTGCCTGCTTGTTCTGAATGTGAAAGAGAGGCTCCGTCCTTAATCTTTCTACAGCATTTGACATTGTGGATTCCTTTACCTTCTTGAAATATCGTTTCCTTGCAGCTTTTTTGTGCTCTCCTATTCCTTAGTCTCCATAGGCTTATCTTTCTTTATACACTATTAAAATATAGGTGGTATTCAGGGGCACTCTTCTTTTCTGACTTTGGGAGAAATGAGAAGCCATTCATTGCTGTGGCTTCCGTTAATACATACATGCTATTGACTCCCATGCTTAGATCACCCCAGGCCTCACTTTGGGAGGCAAGATACAGATCCCTTCTGCTTAGAGAGTCCTTCCAAACTCAACTTGGATTTTAACCCCAGAATGGTACAGTCGGAGGGTGGGCTTGTTTTTCTGCCCCATACCAATAATTTGCTGACTTACCCTTCTGTTACAAAAAACCTCTCAAACATGTCCTATCACTACCACCACCTATTTGGCTGTATTGATCCCCTTTGGGGCTGAAATATAGACTTTAAAATCTTCTTACATTCTTCCATAGTCTATTGTTTAGTGTAAACTTCATAGGATTTGTCCCTCTAATTAAGACAAAATTTTGGAATGCAAGTCTTTTCTATCTCAAAACTACTTTTTTCTTTTTCTTTTTCTTTTCTTTTTTCTTTTTCTTTCTTTCTTTCTTTCTTTTTTTTTTTTTTTGAGACAATCTTGCTCTGTCACCCAGGCTGCCAGGCTGAAGTGCAGTGGTGCAATCTCGGCTCACTGCAACCTCTGCTTCCTGGGTTCAAGCGATTCTTGTGTCTCAGTCTCCCTAGTAGCTGGGATTACGGGTGCCCTCCACCACGCCCAGATAATTCTTTTCATTTTTAATGGCGATGGGTTTTTGCCATGTTGCCAGACTGGTTTTGAACTCCTGACCTCAGGTGATCCACCCGCCTCGGCCTCCCAAAGTGCTGGGATTACTGGCATGAGCAATTGCACCTGGCCAAAACCTGCTTATTAATAATAATAATAATAATAATAATAATAAACCTTTGACTTTCTGTGTTTTGGATAAATAAATCTATTTAGACATGCAATTGGCTTGTTTCCTTCGGGTCTTTTACTGTCCTTGGGGTAACTGAATGATCTCACAGGGGCAATGAGACACAAACTTTTAAATATTTTAACCTACATAGGAGTGGAAAAGCGAATTGAGTTGGTGAGAGAAATCATTCAAGAGAAGAAACTCTTGACTCTTGAACATGAAGATCCAAGAGAATACTCCTTTGCTTATCTGAACAGATTCCTTACCATCTGAGATGTACCTATCTTGCTTTGAAACTGGAAATGGTTGGAAGACTCCACCTAATTTTTCAACACTTCATGAGTAAATGGATTTATGATTGAGGGTATGGCTATTTGTTGGGTCTTCATAATTAAAATGTGGTGTAAGAAAGTACTAAATCCATTGGCCTTGTCCAATTTCATCCTGATTAAATAGGCACAAACTAATGTCCATCCAGGCCAATCTATATAGGTAGAGGAGGTAATGTTTAAGAAACTATTTTGAACCTTTGAGCCCTAACTACATTTTGGAAAAATTTCATGCGACGGGGAAGAAGTCTGATGATTTGGGTCAGGAAAATAAATTTTTACATTACCTATTTAACTTCTTTAAAGCCACTTTTTGTAGAAGAATATGGAATATATTTGAACTTTCCAGAGATGAAGAAAGTAGAACATTTCATAAATTCAAATCATGTCATAGTTGAATTAATCCAAAATTTAACTGTTCATCAATGACAGAGAAATGGAAGAAGGCGTGACATGCTTCAGTTGCTGGACTCTTATCATTCAGGCATGCAATTGCATTTTGAACAGATTGGAATCACATGAACAGCTTGTTGGACCACTTAACAAAATGGGCATCCCAGTAATCAATCTCAGAAATAATAAAAGCATGAATTAAATGTTTTTGATCAATATTCACCCAACTTATATCCTTAATGATAATACTTAACTGAAAGAAAGACCTTTGCTTCAAGGTTCATTTGAAATTCACAGAGAACTCTAAATTTGTTTTGATATCTTAGTGTTTCTGGAAAGTATGAGTCCTATATTTCATTTTGTAGAATTAGAGCAGACTGCATAACATGCTCTTACATAGCACAGACTGTCTCTTACTTTTTCATCCTATGTTTTAATAAGAGAAAATGTCATAGGGAAGGGAGACAGAATGGAGGGAATCTTTGGATATGGGGGTGGAAGGAAAGAGCCATGTGCACAGTTCTGTCCTGTAAATTGTGCCTGTGCTCTCTAAAGGTATGCCTCTTGCAGATAAATTCAAACAGTGGAAGCAGCTATCTGTCTGTACCTGACACTGCTTATTAATTTGGAGGACAGAATTATGGTTCTAGTTTCATCTTAATTAAGTGGGTTTCTACAGTTTTTCCTCTTCTAAAAGGAGAACATATGTATTAGTCCATTTTCCTGGCTATGAAGGAATACCTGAGACTGGATAATTTGTAAAGATATGAGGTTTATTTGGGCTCGCAGTTCTGCAGCCTGTACAGGAAGCATGGTGCTGGCATCTGCTCCTGTTGAGGGCCTCAGGAGGCTTCCAATCATGATGGAAGGTGAAGGAAGAGCAGGCATGTCACATGATGAGAGCCAGAGCAAGAGTGAGAAGGGGGAGATCCCAGACTCATTTAAACAACCAGATCTCGTTTGAACTAATTGAGCAAGAACTCACTCATCACCAAGGGGATGGTGCTAAGCCATTCAAGAGGGGTCCACCCCCATTTTGCCATTAGAACTCACGGTGATCCTCTACAGGAGTTTCCAATGTTTGTTGAGAAATTGGAGGTAGATAGCTGGATACCATTTAGCCAAATCCATGCCACAACTGAGAGCTGGTCCTAAAGTGAATTAGGCAAAGGCTACATTATCCTATCCCTAATCAACCACAGTTCATAACGTCAACCTAAGGTCTTTAATTTTATTTTGTCATGTTTGAGGCATAATAAATGCTTTAGCTCATACTATTAGCCAAGTAATTTCTTTTTAGGTGTGAGGGAAGGTTATTGAATCTTTGTCTACAGAGATTTTCCTCAGGCTTGGGGGGATTGGCTTCAGATACTGAGTCCCTTTAAGTTATTCATTCACTTGTTTCCACTCATTCATTGACTCCAACTGTGCCAGGCATTATTCTTGGCACAAGCATTAGAACAGACAGCAAGACGGCCTTATGATGATGGTAAAAGTGTATGCCCAAGGAAGACTCTTCAAAAGGCACGTTAATTAACTCTTGATAGCATCACCTTATGTTGTTCATAGCTTTTGTGGAAGAGGAAATTTTTCCTTGTCTGAGTTATGTACCATGGAAACAGGACGTTTGGGGGTATTTTGTTTATAAAATCTCAGAAATACTTTCTTGACCTGAAGTTACACAAGGTCATTTTAGTGATATAACCTGGGTCTCATCTTGTCATCCATTCTTTAATGTGTAATGGCCAGGTGCGGTGGCTCACACCTGTAATCCTAGCACTTTAGGAGGCCGAGGTAGGCGGATCACTTGAGGTCAGGAGTTCAAAACCAGCCTGACCAACAAGGTGAAACTTCGTTTCTACTAAAAATACAAAAAAATTAGCTGGGCATGGTGACGGGCGCCTGTAATTCCAGCTGCTTGGGATGCTGAGGCAGGAGAATTGCTTAAACCTGGGAGGCAGAGATTGCGATAAGCCGAGGTTACGCCACTGCACTCCAGCCTGGGCTACAGAATGAGACTCTGTCTCGAGAAAAAAAAGGGGGTAGTAACATGAGAAAGAGCTTAGAGCAGCCTGCTTGAAGGGGAACAACTCATCTCATATTTTTTTTCTAAAAGCAGAGGTACCTATAATAGTTTTTGACTCAACTGAACATCATAACTTCTAAGTAACTGCATATGTTAGAAAGACTTGGCTTCCTGCCAAAGTGTTTGCAAAAGATGAAAAGGAACTCAAGGAAAAACATCCAATCATGGGCCTGGCTTTCTTTCTTTCTTTCTTTCTTTTAAATTAGAGACTGGGTCTTACTCTGTCACCCAGGCTAGAGTGCAGTGTCGTGATCACACTCACTGCAGCTTTGACCTCCTCGGGTTCAAGTGATCCTCCTACTTCAGCCTCCTGAGTAGCTGAGACTACAGGTGTACGCCACGGCACCCAGCTAATTTTCGTGTATATGTATGTATGTATGTGGTTTTTATTATACTTTAAGCTCTGGGATACATGTGCAGATCTTGCAGGATTATTACATAGGTATACACATGCCATGTTGGTTTGCTGCCTCCATCCCCACTTCACCTACTTTAGATATTTCTCCTAATATCCCTCCCCTACCTCCCCACCCCCTGCTATCGCTCCCCTAGCCCCCTACCCTGCAACAGATAAGTGTGTGATGTTCCCCTCCCTGTGTCCATGTGTTCTCATTGTTCAATACCCACTTATGAGTGAGAACGTGCGATGTTTGGTTCTCTGTTTTTGTGTCAGTTTGCTAAGAATGATGGTTTCAGATTCATCCATGTCCCTGCAAAGGACATGAACTCATCCTTTTTTATGCCTGCATAGTATTCCATGGTATATATATATATATGCCACATTTTCTTTATCCAGTCTATCATTGGTGGGCATTTGGGTTGGTTCCAAGTCTTTGCTATTGTAAACAGTGCCAAAATGAACATAGGTGTGCATGTGTCTTTATAATAGAATGATTTATAATCCTTTGGGTATATACCCAGTAATGGGATTGCTGGGTCAAATGGTATTTCTAGTTCTAGATCCTTGAGGAATCGCCACACTGTCTTCCACAATGGTTGCAGTAATTTACACTTCCACCAACAATGTAAAAGCGTTCCTATTTCTCCACATCCTCTCTAGCATCTGTTGTCTCCAGATTTTTTAATGATTGCCATTCTAACTGGCGTAAGATGGTATCTCAATGTGGTTTTGATTTCCATTTCTCTAATGACCAGTGCTGATGAGCATTTTTTCATATGTTTGTTGGCTGCCAACATGTCTTCTTTTGAAAAGTGCCTGTTCATATCCTTTGCCCACTTTTTGATGGAGTTGTTTTTTTCTTGTAAATTTGTTTTAGTTCTTTGTAGATTCTGGATATTAGCCCTTTGTCAGATGGGTAGACTGCAAAAATTTTTTCCCATTCTGTTGGTTGCCGGTTCACTGTAATGATTGTTTCTTTTGCTGTGCCGAAGCTCTTAAGTTTAATTAGATCCCATTAGTAGTCTCTTTTGGCTTTTGTTGCCATTGCTTTTGGTGTTTTAATCATGAAGTCTTTGCCTATACCTATATCCTGAATGCTATTGCCTGCGTTTTCTTCTAGGGTTTTTATGGTGTTAGGTCTTATGTTTAAATCTTTAATCCATCTGGAGTTAATTTTTGTATAAGGTATAAGGAATGGATCCAGTTTCAGCTTTCTGCACATGGTTAGCCAGTTTTCCCAACATCATTTATCAAACAGGGAATCCTTTCCTCATTGCTTGTTTTTGTCAGGTTTGTCAAAAGAGCAGATGGTTGTAGGTATGTGGCATTACTTCTGAGGCCTTTGTTCTGTTCCATTGGTCTTTATCCCTGTTTTGGTACCAGTATCATGCTGTTTTGATTACTGTAGCCTTATAGTATAGTTTGAAGTCAGGTAGCGTGATGCCTCCAGCTTTGTTCTTTTTGCTTAGGATTGTCTTGTCTATGTGGGCTCTCTTTTGGTTCCATATGAAGTTTAAGATGGTTTTTTTTCCAGTTCTGTGAAGAAGGTAAATGGTAGCTTGATGGGGATAGCATTGAATCTGTAAATTACTTTGGGCAGTATGACCATTTTCATGATATTCTTCCTAACCATGAGCATAGAATGTTTTTCCATCTGTTTGTGTCCTCTCTTATGTCCTTGAGCAGTAGTTTGTAGTTCTCCTTGAAGAAGTCCTTCACGTCCTTTGTTAGTTGTATTCCTAGGTATTTTATTCTCTTTGTAGCAATTGTGAATGGGAGTTCACTCATGATTTGGCTCTCTGTCTGTTATTAGCGTATAGGAATGCTTGTGATTTTTGCACATTGATTTTGTATCCTGAGACTTTGCTGAAGTCGCTTATCATCTTAAGGAGATTTTGGGCTGAGATGATGTGGCTTCTAAATACACAATCACGTCATCTGCAAATAGAAACAAGTTGACTTCCTCTTTTCATAATTGAATATCCTTTATTTCCTTTTCTTGCCTGATTGCTCTGGCTAGAACTTCCAATACTATGTTGAATAGGAATGATGAGAGAGGTCACCCTTGTCTAGTGCCAGTTTTCAAAGGGAATGCTTCCAGTTTTTGCCCATTCAGTATGATATTGGCTGCAGGTTTGTCATAGATAGCTTTTAGTATTTTGAGATACATTCCATCAATACCTAGTTTATTGGGAGTTTTAGCATAAAGGGCTGTTGAATTTTGTCAAAGGCCTTCTCTGCATCTATTGATATAATCATGTGGTTTTTACCTTTGGTTCTGTTTATATGATGGATTATGGTTACAGATTTGTGTATGTTGAACCAACCTTGAATCCCCAGGATGAAGCCTACTTGATTGTGATGGATAATCTTTTTGATGTGTTGTTGCATTCGGTTTGCCAGTATTTTATTGAAGATTTTTGCATCAATGTTCATCATGGATATTGGCCGAAATTTTCTTTTCCAGTTGTGTCTCTGCCAGGTTTTGGTATCAGGATGATGTTGGTCTTATAAAATAAGTTAGGGAGGATTCCCTCTTTTTGTATTCTTTGGAATAGTTTCAGAAGGAATGGTACCAGCTCCTCTTTGTACATCTGGTAGAATTTGGCTGTGAACCCGTTTGGACCTAGATTTTTTTGGTTGGTAGGCTATTAATTACTGCCTCAACTTCAGACATTGTTATCAGTCTATTCAGGGATTCAACTTCTTCCTGGTTTAGTCTTGAGAGGGTGTAAGTGTCCAGGAATTTATCCATTTCTTCCGGATTTACTGGTTTATGTGCATAGAGTTGTTTGTAGTAATCTCTGATGGTAGTTTGTATTTCTGTGGAATTGGTGGTGATATCCCCTTTATCATTTTTTATTGCATCTATTCGATTCTTCTACCTTTTCTTTTTTATTAGTCTGGCTAGCCGTCTATTTTGTTGATCTTTTCAAAAAACCAGCTCCTTGACTTATTGATTTTTTGAAGGGTTTTTTGTGTCTCCATCTCCTTCAGTTCTGCTCTGATCTTAGTTGTTTCTTGTCTTCTGCTAGCTTTTGAATTTGTTTGATTTTGCTCCTCTAGTTCTTTTAGTTTTGATGATAGGGTGTCGATTTTAGAACTTTCCTCACTTCTCACGTGGGCATTAAGTGCTATAAATTTCCCTTTAGAAACTGTTTTAAACGTGTCCCAGAGATTCTGGTACATTGTGTCTTCATTCTCATTGGTTTGAAAGAACATCTTTATTTCTGCCCTCATTTTATTATTTATCCAATAGTCATTCAGGAGCAGGTTGTTCAGTTTCCATGTAGTTGTGTGGTTTTGCATGAGTTTCTTAGTCCTGAGTTCTAATTTGAATGGCACTGTGGTCTGAGAGACCGGTTGTTAGGATTTCCATTCTTTTGCATTTGCTGGGGAGTGATTTACTTCCAATTATGTGGTCAGTTTTAGAGTAAGTGCGATGTGGTACTGAGAAGAATGTATATTCTGTGGATTTGGGGTGGAGAGTTCTGTAGATGTCTATTAGGTTCACTTGTCCAGATCTGAGTTCAAATCCTGGATATCCTTGTTAATTTTCTGTCTCATTGATCTGTCTAATATTTACAGTGGAGTGTTAAAGTCTCCCACTATTATTGTGTGGGAGTCTAAGTCTCTTTGTAGGTCATTAAGAACATGCTTTATGTAACTGGTTGCTCCTGTATTGGGTGCACATATAGTTAGCTCTTCTTGTTGCACTGATCCCTTTACCATTATGTAATGCCCTTCTTTGTCTCTTTTGATCTTTGTTGGTTTAACATCCGTTTTATCAGAGACTAGGATTGCAACCCCTGTTTTTCTTTTTTTTGTTTTTTGCTCTCCATTTGCTTGGTAAATTTTCCTCCATCCCTTTATTTTGAGTCTATGTGTGTCTTTGCAGGTGAGATGAATCTCCTGAATACAGCACACTGATTGGTCTTGACTTTGTATCCAATTTGCCAGTCTGTGTCTTTTGATTGAGGCATTTAGCCCATTTACATTTAAGGTTAATATTGTTATGTGTGAATTTGATCCTGCCATTTTGATAGTAGCTGGTTGTTTTGCCCATTAGTTGACACAGTTTCTTCATTGTGTTGATGGTCTTTACCATTTGGTATGTTTTTGCAGTGGCTGGTACTGGTTGTTCCTTTCCATGTTTAGTGCTTCCTTCAGGAGCTCTTGTAAAACAGGCCTGGTGGTGATGAAATCTCTCAGCAATCGCTTGTCCGTAAAGGATTTTATTTCTCCTTCACTTGTGGAGCTTAGTCTGGCTGCATATGAAATTCTGGGTTGAAAGTTCTTTTGTTTAAGGATGTTGAATATTGGCCCTCACTCTCTTCTGGCTTGTAGGGTTTCTGCTGAAAGAGCCGCTGTGAGTCTGATGGGCTTCCCTTTGTGGGTAACCCGACCTTTCTCTCTGGCTGCTCTTAGCATTTTTTCCTTCATTTCAACCCTAGTGAATCTGACGATTATGTGCCTTAGGGTTGTTCTTCTTGAGGAATATCTGTGTGGTGCTCTCCGTATTTCCTGGATTTGAATGTTAGCCTTCCTTGCTAGGTTGGGGAAGTTCTCCTGGATAATATACTGAAGAATGTTTTCCAGCTTGGATTCATTCACCCCGTCACATTCAGGTACACTGATCAAACATAGATTAGGTCTTTTCACATAATCCCATATTTCTTGGAGGCTTTGTTCATTTCTTTTCACTCTTTTCTTTTCTGATCTTGCTTTCTCATTTTATTTCATTGAGTTGATCTTCAGTCTCTGATGTCCTTTCTTCTGCTTGATCGATTTGGCTATTGAAACTTGTGTATGCTTCGAGAAGTTCTTGTGCTATGTTCTTCAGATCTATCAAGTCATTTATTCTTCTCTAAGCTGGTTATTCTAGTTTGCATTTTGTCTAACCTTTTTTCTAGGTTCCTAGTTTCTTTGTGTTGGGTTACAACATGCTCTGTTATCTCAGAGAAGTTTGTGATTATCCACCTTCTGAAGCCTGCTTCTGTCAGTTCATCAAACTCATTCTCCAACCAGTTTTGTTCCCTTGCTGGTGAGGAGTTGTGATCCCTTGGAGGAGGAGAGGCATTCTGGTTTTTGGTATTTTCATCCTTTTTGCCCTGGTTTCTGCCTATCTTCATGAATTTATCTGCCTTTAATCTTTGAAGTTGGTGACTTTCGGATGGGGTCTCTGAGTGGGCATCCTTTTTGTTGATGTTGAGGCTATTTCTTTCTATTTTTTAGTTTTCCTTTTAATAGTCAGGCCCCTCTGCTGTAGGACTGCTGGAGGTCCACTCCAAACCCTGCTTGCCTGGAAATCACCCACGGGGGGTGCAGAACAGCAAGGATTACTGCCTGTTCCTTCCTCTGGTAGCTTCATCCTGGAAGGACTCTCCTATATGAGGTGATTCTTTGGATATACAGGGGTCAGGGAGCCACTTGAGGAGGCAGTCTGTCCCTTGTCAGAGCTCAAGTGCTGTTCTGTGAGCTCTGTTGCTTCCTTCAAAGCTGCCGGGCAGGGGCATGTAAGTCTGCTGCAGTGAAACTCACAACCACTCCTTTGCCCAGGTGCTCTGTCTCAGGAAGGTGTGGCTTTATTTATAAGTCCCTGACAGGCTGCCTCAGTTTTTCAGAGATACTCTGCCCAGCAAGGAGGGATTCTAGTCACAGTCTGCCTGCAAAGGCGTTGCTGAGCTGTTTCTATTCAGCCATCTTGGCGGATGTCCTCTATTTATTTATTTTTAAGTAGAGATGGCATTCTGCCATGTTGCTCAGGCTGGTCTCAAATTCCTGGGCTCATGCCATCCTCCCGCCTTGGTCTCCTAAAGTGGGCCTGGCATCTTGTAGGTTCTCAATAGGTGTTTGTAGTTTTGGTATCTGGAGCCAACTAGAATTTGATCTGAAAACAAAGTTTACATTAAAGAACAAAACTGAATTTTCCCCCATTCTAACTGAATCTCTAGAATGATTCATTTCCCTATCTGTAAAATGTGAAGACTAATCCTTACCTCATGGGGTTATTAGGGGACCTCAATGAGATAACACAGGAAAGTCCTTCATAAGCAATCCAACTCTATTAAAATAGAAGGTTTATCATGGAAAAAGAAAAAAAAACTGGAGCCCTTGATGAATTCTTATTGTGTTCTTGATTAATAGTAGGCACTTGGTTTTTTGTTTTTTAAGTTAATATGTGCTTTTTAAGGAATAATTTTGAACATCTGAAGTTAAAATATTGAAATATCTTTTTGCCAAAAGTCCTTTCCCTGTGGGTAATTTTAGGCCTGTATATTAGAAAGCACAGAAAGTCCAATACTTGCATAGAGTTAATGGTAAACTTGGTGTCTTGAGAACCACAGATGGAAAATTGTTTCTGATATTTAGATGTTTCACCCATGTAGCTGTGCATGGGATATGGGCTGGGGTGTTTGTCAGCTCAGCCTCTGAGCCATCCAGCCCTTCACTGCATTTTGAGATTTTTGTTATGCTGAACCATATAAAATTGCTGATATTTGTCCCTACTTTTGACCTACACAAATGATGATTTCCTATGTTCAGCCTTAATATATTTCTGTTACTGAATGTGTGCTTATTTATTTATCTGCTTAGTCTGATATGGGCATTTGAAGGGCAGGGATTGTATGTCATATCTAAAAGGAAGTCCAGAAATCTCAGCTCAGACAATGTAAAATATAAAATGTAGAGATGAAATGCCTTTTCATATGGGCTGCAAAACTATTATTGACACCCTTCATGGAGACAAATGCACTGGAAATCACAGGTGCTTAATAGCTGGGGACACCCTACTGGTGGACTCCACTCCAGGGGAGTGTGCAGTTCAAACTAGGAGCAATCTTGGAAAACTGGTAACCTGGGTGTGCTGCAGCACCCCTGAGTCATCTCCTCATTCCTGGGTCCCACTGCCTATTAGCTCACTTCCCTCTGCTGTCATCACTGTGTGGGTACTGCTACTTTTGCCTGCAGCTTACCCAATTAGGGGGAGATAGGGTGTCCCTGTTGCCCTGCTTTTCAAGCCTCTTTTGTTGTAACCCATAGTAGGAATACATTTCACATCATGACTCAGTACACTATGCTGTATTACATATGTATGCATATGATTGATCAGTGAATCAATCAATCTATGTAATTCTATTCTGTTCTATTCTACTCTATGATATAGATTTTGGCAGGCCAGTTCTCAGTTTTGAGAAGCTATCCATCATGTCTTTTTTGAATGAGAACCCAGCTAAACCTGCGGAGACCTTTATGCCTCATGAGAAAGGGAAAAAATGCCAGCTCAATCTTTAAGCTTTTTATCCCTCTTAAGTAGCTGTGGCCTGTGTCAGTTTATATCAGGATTTGTTTTCCTATTCCTGGTTTTGAGAAGCCACAGCCTTGCCGATAAGACCCAGACTGGGGCTATGGCTTCAGTAACAAAGTTCTGGAAGCCGTGTAATTAATTATAGGTGGTAATGGCTTCAGTCACGGTGGAATGTTTCAGTCTGACCATGAATATTACCAGAAATATGCTGCTGTGTGCATGGATATAGCCAGGTGAGATTATTTATCTTTGTGCTTGTTTATGATTTCAAATATGACTTTATAATTTTGTCTATCTATAAACTGAGATTTAAATTTATCAGAATTCCTATACAGAGCCATATAACCAAATACAGACTATGGATTTTGCTAGGAGAATCAGCAGCTTGGGAATATTTTGGTTTTGATTAAAACTTTTGAAATGTTTTGAAAAGAGGTATAGCACCTTTAACTCAATTCTGAATCTTGGTATACAACATGTATATTTATTTCTATTAGAATTAAGAAAAATAAACACCATTTGCTTGCCTTGAGACTCAGCCTACTTAAATGTGGCTTTTCCAGTGGTTCACTGCTTTTAATTCAGAGACATATATTTTGCAGGGGAAAAAAAGAGGCAGTTTCTTCTCCCCATAGGGTTCCATCATTATCAAACTAGACTGTATTGTATCTAAAATCCTGCTAATCAGGCAGGAACTAGAGGCATAAGACTTTCTTGTGCGGGTGAATTCAGAATGGATTTAGTGTGTTGCTCAAAGGGAAAACCTTTGAATTAACCTGCCTTAGACTTGTACTGATTTTTGAGGTGTGGAGGCCCTTGGCAGAGTGTTTTGATTGGTATCGGCATGCTTTCTGCTGTGAGAGAGCTGACTCAAGGGATATGTGACAATCATAGGAGATTTCCTTTCAAGAGCTCACAGAAATGCCTCACAGAGCTCCAGGTTAGATGGAGGGTAGTGGAGGGCAAGGCACAAAATCTGGATGATTTATCTCAGCCTCTGACACATTTTATATCCTTGAGTAAATCACTTAACCTCTTTGCCAGGGCCTTCAATTGCAAAATGGAAATAAGGTTCCCATTTCCGAGACCTCACTAAAAGGGATGTTATATATTTTGACCAAAAAAAGCAGACTTTTTTTTTTTTGCACTGAAGATAATTCTAAAAGAGTTACAGCAGTATTTTGAGATGACAACATTATTGAAATAAGCAAATGAGTAGCCAAAGGAAGTATATGTTAAACTAGGGCAAGTCCTTCAGATTAAAAAAAAATGCATTAAGAAGCTGCTGTATTCAAGACACTTTACACTTCACTTTTACATGGTTATTTAACCCTCCCAGTAGTGCTGGGTGGCAGTTGGTTATTTCCCTATTTCTAATTTTGTGAATAACAAAAGCGAGGCTCAGAGAAGTTGACCAACTTGCTTGGAGTCACACAGCAAGGAGGTAGCTGTGCTCAGCTTCAAGTCTGAGGCCAGGTCCAGCATCCTTTCCATGATGCATCACCTGACTTTGATGTGGGATTAGAGAGAACAGCACACTAAAAACAAACCCACTTTCTGAAAAAACTGGATAATTGAAATACCTATATTTAGTTTCTAAATCACACTTCAGTTTCCAAATTTGCTTTATTCTCGGGAGGTATTTTTCTTTAAGGTGTATATTATATTGTTCCAGCTTTGTTGTTTCTATCAAATGCGTTTATTAGTTAATGGTTCTTTACTAGTTCTTTTATCACGGGTTAACAAGACTCTTCAGAGGCTTAGCTGTGCTGTACTAGTATTCCTTTTTAAAATATATGACTGACTCCTAGTGAATAATCTTTGCAGCATTGTTATGGCTATTTTCAAAATTTACAACTTTTAGAATAAGGCATTCTTCAATCCAACTGGGTAGTCTGCTAGTTGCCAAGCCCAGGACAGTTAGATGTGTTTTTGAAATCTGAGAGAATGAAAAGTTGAACAGTGATATGGTTTGGCCCCATGTCCCCACCCAAATCTCATGTTGAATTGTAATCCCCACTTGTTGGGGGAAGGGCCTGGTGGGAGGTGATTAGATCTTGGGAGTGGACTTTTCCCTTGCTCTTCTCATGATAGTGAGTGAGTTCTCATGAGATCTGATGGTTTAAAAGTGTGTGACACTTCCCCCCTCACTCCCTCTCTCTCTGTCCTGCTCCACCATAGCAAGGTGTGCCTGTTTCCCCTTCACCTTCTTTCTTGATTGTAAGTTTCCCAAGGCCTCCTCGCCATGCTTCCTGTACAGCCTATGAAACTGTGAGTCTATTAAACTTCTTTTCTTCATAAATTACCCAGTCTCAGATAGTTCTTTATAGCAGTGTGAGAATGGACTAATACAAGCAGAGTCCTGCTTTTCCTTCCAGCTTCACAAGTAGCAGTGGTGTTACAAACCCCCGTCTCACTTGGGGCTCTCTATGTCTATGAACAGTTCAGACTGGCGGGAACTGTTTATTGAATACCCCTTACTTGGGTGCATTAGTCAAATGCAATTGATTGTTATAACACACCACCAGCTTAGGAGAGGGAATCAGACTCCTCAACTGAAGATGTGACGTTGGAGGACAGAGTGTAAATCATTGAATACAAAGTCCAGTAATTTTCTCACAGTGAATACAATGTGTCTATGATTGCATCCTCAATGCAGCTGGACAATGCAGAGAAGGCTGATATTCAAGACTAGGCACTGGGGGACTCCTAAGAACCTTTCTCAAGATTCATTTGGTTTTACCTCTTGTCTGGAAATATTCTTGTTTCTCAGGGAACCTTGTTCAGCGGGATGCTATTATGTATATGTATATGTGTACATTTAAGATTATAATAAAATGGAAGGTAATTTATCAGAGAATACTTTGAAAGCCAACACATTTTAACTGTCATCCATATTACAGCCTTGGCATAGTCTTTATGTATCTTCCAAAGGATCCAAGAGCCACTCCAGGTCTTTCCTCCTTGGCCCTTCAGCTGCTACCGTCATTCCTAATTCAACAGTAACTCATAATCATTTAGCACAAACTAGAGATATGTACAAATGCAGTGATTTAGATAAAGGTTTTCTTGTTGTTGCCATTGACTTTAAAGAAATGAGTTTATCAGGACATAGGCACAGGCAAAGACTCCATGACTAAAACACCAAAAGCAATGGCAACAAAAGCCAAAATTGACAAATGGGATCTAATTAAACTAAAGAGCTTCTGCGCAGCAAAAGAAACTATAATCAGAGCCAACAGGCAACCTACAGAATGGGAGAAAACTTTTGCAATCTATCCATCTGACAAAGGGCTAATATCCAGAACCTACAAAGAACTTAAACAAATTTACAAGAAAAAAACAACTCCATCAAAACGTGGGCAGAGGATATGAACAGACACTTCTCAAAAGAAGACATTTATGCAGCCAACAAACATATAAAAAAAGTTCATCATCACTGGTCATTAGAGACATGCCAGTCAAAACCACAATGAGATACCACCTCACACCAGTTAGAATGGTGATCATTAAAAAGTCAGGAAACAACAGATGCTGGAGAGGATGTGGAGAAATAGGAATGCTTTCACACTGTTGATGGGAGTATAAATTAGTTCAACCTTTGTGGAAGACGGTGTGGTAATTCCTCAAGGATCTAGAACCAGAAATACCATTTGACCCAGCAATCCCATTACTGGGTATATACCTAAAGGATTATAAGTCATTCTACCATAAAGACACATGCAGATGTACATTTATAGCGGCACCGTTCACAATAGCAAAGACTTGGAACCAACTCAAATGTCCATCAATGATAGACTAGATAAAGAAAATGTGGCACATATACACAGTGGAATACAACGCAGCCATAAAAAAGGATGAGTTCATGTCCTTTGCAGGGACATGGATGAAGCTGGAAACCATCATTCTCAGCAAACTAACACAGGAGCAGAAAACCAAACATCACATATTCTCACTCACAAGTGGGTGTTGAACAATGAGAACACACAGACACAGGGAGGGAAGTATCACTCACTGGGGCCTATCAGTGGGTGGAGGGCTAGGGGAGGGATAGCATTAGGAGAAATACCTAATGTAGATGAAGGGTTGATGGGTGCAGCAAACCACTGTGGCACATGTATATACCTATGTAACAAACCTGCACGCTCTGCACATGTATCCCAGAACTCAAAGTATAAACAAGAAAAAAAGAAAAAGAAATGAGTTTAAAGTTCAGTTCGAGACCTGGATGATGAGCTGTTCCCTGCTGGAACTAAACCTTGCTTTTCTCACCTTGCTGGACTGCGGTACCAATCAGAACCCAAGTCCTTCGCATGCTCTAGACCAGCCTCTCATATGAAAGACTTCTCTCTTCTGCCCTTGCTGCCTGTACTATGGAAAGCACCCAGCCAAGTGCTGGCCTCAAGTTCTTTCTGCGTTGCTATCCTGAAGCCCCTGGAGAGCATTATGGATGAGGGACCTTCTATCTTCTCCATACCTTGGGAAAGCAGTGAATCTCCCAGCTATTGGAAAGATGGTGTTGTATAATTTCAAACATACTGGGAGTCTACAATGTGAATAGATCTTCAATATGTTTTGTTCTTTCACTCTAAGATGGTTGCTAAGAATAGAGGCAAATAAGCTCTAAGAAACTTTGTCTGTGACCCCTCTGTGACTCAGCCAGCCTTACTAATTTACTGTGGGAGTCAGGCTTTGAATCTGTTAGAACAAATTTCTTAAGTTGTGCTCTTTGCATTAGAATCTGCACTTCAAGTGAATTCATTCTACACCCACCTGGTATGAAAAACAGCATAAGGTTAAAGAGGTGGTAAAACAGAACTAGAGATGGGGGAAGCGATGCTGTGGCTATTTTTCCTCCATCATTCCTGTCTAGGTC
Source organism: Cacajao melanocephalus (assembly GCA_963573385.1). Classification (NCBI taxonomy): domain Eukaryota; kingdom Metazoa; phylum Chordata; class Mammalia; order Primates; family Pitheciidae; genus Cacajao; species Cacajao melanocephalus. The sequence continues at coordinate 73,167 of CAUYLG010072511.1, read as the reverse complement.
CTTCTGACCTCCTTTTCTATTGACGAAGTTTCCTCCCCTAATCATTCTCTTCTCTCTTTTTCTCACTTACCCGATTGTTGATGGACCCATTCAAATTCTCACCTTGTACCTTACCTCAAAATATTCTGATGTCCCTGTGAGGTATATCCAGAAGGATTCTCTTTGAGAGTCCTATTTCGAATCTGTTCATTTCTAGGAAGGAATATAACTACAGCTTGGGGCAGATGGCAGCTGTCCAGATTGCGGTGTGTGGTTATTTCTGTAGTTACTCCTGTTTAAAAATAAAAATCCAAGTTTGTTAACAATTGTGGGGAAGAAAGCTCAGGAAAGGGCCAGCATATTTCACTGAGAGCCATCAGAACATTATTCTTCTAGAGAATGAAGGCAGGTAAAGTAGATAGATGGATTTGGAAACAACACCTGGATGAGAAATCTTATATATTACATTCCCTGCTAAAGTAAAGAACTCAATTAATTTGTCAATCGACAGGGAAAGGCCACTAGCTAGAAAAAATGGGCAACAATATGTATAGATGATTCACAAAGAAAGAAATATATTTCTTCTTTTGGTAAATAAATATGTAAATATCACTAGTAGTCATAAAAACATAAATGGAGGCAACAGTTAAATGTACTTTTTCACCCACCGGATGGGCAGTGATGGAAGTAATCAATAAATATGCAGCGGTGGGGAAACTGTGGGAAACAGGTGCTCTCGTACTCGGCAGGTGGGGCTGCAAATACTAGTTACATTTTACAGTAAACAGGTAGTATTTATCAAAATTTTAAATGCGCACACCATTTGGCCAAATTCTTCTAAGTCTGGATAATTATCCTTTGGAAATGCTTGCACATGTTCATAGAGATATTATATAAGGGCCTTTTTTTTGTAGTATTGTTTGCTATAGCAAACTACTGGAAACATACTAAATGTCCATCACAAAAGGACTAGTTAAGTAAATCATAATTCATGCTTAACTTGAAATACTATAAGCTGTTTAAAAAAACTGAGGGAGTTCTGTATATACTGTTATGGAAAGATCTCCAGGGCATATTGCTAATGCCCAAGCAAGAAGCTGCAGGGACAATACATGTGAGTCTGATTCCACTTATTTTAAAAATAAACCCGAAGCCATAGCTCTGTATGTATACTTAGATATGTATGCAATGCACAGATAGAGTCATGCAATACTATATGCCAAACTTTGAACAGTGGAGCAAAGAGAGGAATTGAGGTGAAGTGACAAGTGGGACTTTTAATTCTTTACTCGACATACTTTTGACCTTTGATATTTTATTACCTCTCTATTACAATAAGAATGAATTACTTCGGGAGGCTGAGACGAGCAGATCACTTAAGTCCAGGAGTTTGATACCAACTTGGGCAACATGGCAAGACCCCGTCTCTATAAAAACATACCAAAAATTAGCCAGGTATGGTGGTGCACACCTGTAGTCCAAGCTACTCAAGAGGCTTGAGGTGGGACGACCTGGAAGGTTAAGGCTGCAGTGAGCCATGATCATACCACTGTGCTCCAGCCTGGGTGACAGAGTGAGACCTTGTCTAAAAAAAAAAAATGGATTATTTGTATAATTCATTAAACATATACAAAAATAGGAAAGTTACAACTTAGTTTTCTGGGAAAAATACTCTGAATTGCCTCCCAAAGAGACTGTTCAGGAAACCAAAGGTGGGTGGGACAACAAAAGTGTTTCCTTTTTATTTTGGTCGTGGTTGGTCCATTTATGTAACGGAGCATGACAGGCTTTTTTTCCGTACACTTTTCGGGAAGCATACCTGCATAGCCTGCAGATGAGGAGGCCATCACACACAGCTGGCTGAGACAGTGACTTACCAGCAGACTGGACTGAAGGGGTGGGGCATCACATGCCCACTTGCGGACTGGAACCAAAGAGCCCATCATTAAAGATGGATCAACATAAAATGTTGGTGTTCCCACTGTCCACCTCGCTTCCCCGATGCCCCAGAGCTCTGGTGGACTCAGAGATCAGTGTTCACGGAAGCTCAGGAGGCCAAGGGCTCAGAGCTATCCTTAGAGTCAATAGAGCTCGCTCTCTGTAAAACGTGCTTCCCTAGGCTCCTAACCAGCAGGCATAGCACTGCATTTCTCTTGACACCTTCCAGACCTTCTATAAGTGCACATTGCATAGTAATTTGTTGTTTGCATGTCAGTCTTCCTCTTTATTCTATATTTGTTTTATTTCTGTATTGCCAGCACTCAATACGGTGTCTGACACACAGGCAATGCTCAAGAAATGGCTGTTGAATAAAGGATAAAAAGTCTAGGTTCTGAACAACTGTCTTATAAGTGAACTTATGAAAACTGAAGCTTTCCTGTGGTTGGATACAAGGGAAAGGTATAGAAGCATGACAACTAAAAACTAGTACAATTAAAAAACTGGTACAATTAAATTGGCACTATGGCCAGTTGGTTCAGTGTTTAAGCTTTGGAGTTAACAGCTTATGTTCAAATCCTGGCATTTCCACTTGCTATGCAGCAGCTTGGCAAGTTCTTTAATCTCCTTGCGCCTCAGTTTCCTCCTTTGTAAAATGGAGATACCAAAATGAATCTACCTTACAAGGTGGTTGCTAGGATTCAAGAGATAGTGGATGCGAAGCTTTAACAGCGGGAGCGGCACATCATTTGTTGTTCATTCTTAGTGATTGTTGTCTAGAACCTTCAAGACATGTAATTCTAGTCGGTCAAGTTTTTTGAATACCCCTTTAAACACTGAGTGTTTCTTATTTAACCAACTTTGTGAATTATCTTTTAAAAATGGATTCTATTTCCTGAAACAATATAATGAGTATCACCATTTTAACTCAGGAACATTGTCATAAGCAGTAATTACTGTCTTGTGCAAAACACAGAAATACTGCCCACACTTGTGTAGGTGTGTGCAGTTGTCACACTTTCAACTACTCTGATTTTTGAGTTCTTCTGTCTTACATTTATTAATGGTCAACTTTCAATTCTTGCTAAGCTCCGTAGCCAGCTTTTAGTACTTTCTTTGATTGTTTTTCTTATTTCTAATATGCTGTGCTCTTGGGAATCAGACAACCACGAATGTTATAATTGTGTAGAAGTAAGAGTGGCTTGATGAGGCTCTTACTGAGCTCTCTAATGAATAAGATGAATGCTTTTTGCGATTTCCACACTGGTTGAATCCTTTCCTATTTAATGCCAATATTCAGTATATTTAAGACAGATGCCATTTTAGCATATACAAAAATGTTTTATTCTATTTTCTATTCTACAATTTTAACCTGAAGTTAACATAATGCCATGGACTGGGCTAGAAGTTTTAGCACTTCCTTGGACAGAAGGACGCGGCCTGCACTGTGGGGAAGGACGTTAGGTTCAGGTCTTGGATCTGCTCGTTAGTTGCTGTGTGACTTCAGTTTCTTCTTCTCTAACAAGGAACATAAGATGGACAATCAGTTGTCAGCAGGGCTTAAATGAGGTAGCCTGTGTTAATACTATAAAGCACTAACATTTTGTTATTAGAAATGGTATTATTCCAACATGTTTGTAGTTTTTTTACTTGTACTTATAAGGATCTGTACTGAGAGACTACTTGGTATGCCTTAACAGAGAATTCATCAGTGGCCTTTAAATGAGTCTTTTCATTTTAAACATTTTCTAAAACTGTTGTGAAATTACTGTCTGATGGATGATGGAGTAAGGTAGGGGGATGGGCTCCTAAAAATGCCACCCTATGGTGTTTAGTGAGCTGGGAGTTGGAAATCTCTTTTTTCCGATAGATTTTACCAATAAGCTCTTTTAGACACACAGATGGGAAAGTATTAAAATATATATGTGGTGTGTTCATGTTAACAGGGAACTGTTGATAATTAAGTAAATCCAATATTTTTCCTCTAAACTTACATTTTTCAAATTAAATTATTTCTGTACTAACCATCTGTCCTTGCGTGCTCAGTATGAAATGCCTTATGATTACTTAGTAAATTTTTACTCAATTTGAAATGTATCTGCTACTTTCTCCCCCCTCCCATATTTACTTCCTTCTCTCTTTGGACCTCACTGGGTATCTGCCTGAAATGAATTCCTCTTTGCAGTCCTGTGTCCTTTGGGACCAGATGACCACGTGGCCATCTTGAGTTTGGGTCCAATTTTGTCTTCATTATAGACTGAATGGGCCCCACTCAGGGCCTGTTTAACTCTGTTGTTTAATGGAGTACAGGGACTTTAGAGACATCTAGGACTAAAATGCAAGAAGCTAAAAGGCATGGAGGCTGAATTTCAACCACGAAGAAGTTCAAAATGCACTATGAGAAGCTATTATGGGAGGAGGAGGAGGCTGTGTGTTATGAGGGAATCATGTAGAATTCAGAAACTCAAGGTCTGTGTTTATATCTGGACTTCTACCCTTGTGAGTCACTTAGCATTGTCATTTCATCATTAGCAGGTCATTTCATCTCTGAGACTCAGTTTCTTCATTAGTGAAAGTGAGGATAATATCTGTTCTAGCTATAGTGTAAAGCTGAATAAAGCTCAAATGAAATAACATGTGAAAGTGCTTTACAGATCATAAGGTGCTAGCAGACATTATCATTATCATCACCATTATCACCATCATAACTGCTGTTAGAAAGATATGCTAGATCTAAGAACTCTGAAGGGCTGGCTGCTTGAAGCATCAGATTGTTTTCCTGCTTTAGCTGCTTCAAGTCCAATTGTTGCATTTACTCACGTTTTATCATTAAATTTTAAATTTGTTGATTTCTAATTATCCACTGATTTGGAGGGATAGAGTCAGGGTAGTGGAGCAGATGAGCAGTTACATGTAAGAAGACAGGACTAGGCCAGTTTAAAGCAACGAGTTTAATATGTGTTTTTAAAAAAGGAGCTAATTTAATTTTGGGGCTAGACTTTGTCTTAGTCTGTTTTGTGCAGCCATTACAGAATATCGAGACTGGGTAATTTATAAAGAACAGAGATTTATCTCTTACGGTTCTAGAGGCTGGGAAATCCAAGGTGGAAGGGCTTGCAGCTATTGAGGGCCTTCTTTCTGCGTCATCTCATGGCAAAAGGGAGAAGAGCAACAGAGCATGGTTGCAAAAGAGCAGAAGAGATCCAACTCACAGCCTCAAGCTCACTTTACAATCAGGATTAATCCATTCCTGAGGTGGAGCCCTCATGACCTAAACACTTCCCATCAGGTCCCACGTCCCAACACTGTTGCTTTGGGGATTAAGCCTCCAACTCCAGTTGAACTTTGGACATTTAAACCATAACATACTTTTGACAAGTGGTCAAAAACATTCATACTGGAGATGGATGAACACTCTTGAAGAAAAGACCAATTCATGGGTCAAACGTTAATAGAGGAAAGAAAATGGGACCTGACATTTTTAAAACTTCTGCTGAGTAAATACCTGGTGAAGTTTTACCCAGAAGATGGTAGATCTCTCTGCTAGAAGATGTTTTTGGAAAAGGTAGGTTTAATTGGAAGCCCACTTCAGTTGGCGGTGTGTGGGAGAGGACTTAAGCCACAGAATCAACTCATGTGGTCCTTGGGACCACAGAAAGCCCAACCCAAATCTAACCAAGCAGTGTGAAGATGAGATGCAAAATATGGTTTGGAAGAAGGCAAGAGTATCCAGTTCTTCCTTATCTTGTATTTAGGTTAGTGAAAAGAACAAACCATATATAAAAGTTATTTTGGAGGAGAGAAGGGGAGAAATGATATCTATGGTCCGTGAAATAATTGGCCTCATGGAGTTGGGACAGCAGCTATGGTATCAGACCAATTTTTGTCTTCATTGATTAGGCTTCTTCTAGTAACTAAACTGTTGCCACAGCAATTTTGCTACAACAGTGACCTGTGATAGTGTTTAAATTCTACTATACCCATGGGCCTCCACCCCAGGACCAGGGAGCCAAGAGTGAGCTGTTAAAATTGATGAGGCCGTTCCTTGCTGGGGGCCGCTCCTACAGCAGCGTCTTTAAGTTGGAAGCCATGAAAATGGTCTGAAGTATTTTATCTTCAGATACAAGTCCTTAATATCATGTTGACCTTGGGCTGAAATTTGAATAACCAGCACTTTTATTCCCTATTTGCAGCAGGGAGGTAGATTGGTTAGGAAACCTGTGTTTGCAGTCAGTAGTGTTCCTATGCTGGAGCCTATATCCCTGTTTGGACTAACATTTGCAACATCAGTACTGAATTTGCTACTTTTGCTTGAAGAGACTTATCTGAGATCACCTCCAGGCTTCTCATACCACTTGTCAGCATAGTGCATACTTGAACCAGTTGGAGATTTCAAAGCATTCCCTCATATGTGGGAATTCTGTGCTTGTATTAATGCCACACCTGTTTCATCTCTTCCATACCCTCTGAGCATTTTGAGAAGAATGATAGGGCCAATATTCAGCTGGTCCACACTTGTGTGCCCTGAAAGAATTTTTAAGGTCTGTTCTGAATGGTCTGTGCCCATGCTGTTCCAATTGTGAGATATTTTGAACATGGTCCCTGTGATATGGTATTAATTTTTTTCCAAAAAAATGCATATGCAACATATTTCAGTTTAGCAGACTTTTGTCTTTGATCATAAAAGGGAGAAATTTATTTAGGAAATTTTGACAGTGCTTGAAAATCATTTGTATTTGCCTTGATTTATTTACTTTCTGATGAAACAGAAAGGCTGCTTGCAGCAAACACTATTGTTGCCCCTCTCCGTATACCCTTGGGTTTGTTAGCAGACACAGTGGGCTGTCCCCTGTCCCCTGAAGGCCTCACATTTTAAGCATCGGTATCTCTTTACTTTGTCTGAGGGTTTTCTTCAAAGCTGGGGGATCTTCACAGCCCAACAAGCCAGCACAGACGCTTCAGGGTTTGATGCTCCCCGATGTGTTTGACCATGAGGGCTGAATGCCCCATGCCTGCATCCCTCTGTGGGTCAGTGTTGTAGTGTGTTCCATGTAGTTCCTCCGTGCATCCCCAGCAGGACAGAGCTCCAACTGCCCATGGCGGTATCGGCTTTTGCTTCTCCCTGCCTCACTTTCCTACTCTCTTACCTATGCCTCCTGAGATTGCCTCCCAAGACCTGGTCTCTGGGTCTGTCAGGGGAACTCAAACTAAGATAGAATTATTCCCTGAACTACTGGTTTAGGTTCCCAGCTGGTTGCCCTGTGTATTAGTCCGTTTCATGCTGAGACTGGGCAATTTACAAAAGAAGTGATTTAATGGACTTACAGTTCCACATGGCTGGGGAGACCTCACAATCATGGCAGAAGGCAAAAGGCACTTCTTACATGGCGGTGGCAAGAGAGAAAATGAGAGCCAAGTGAAAGGAGTTTCCCTTTACAAAACTATCAGCTCTCATGAGACTTACTCACTACCACCAGAACAGTAGGGGAGAAACCTCTCCCATGATTCAATTATCTCTCACTGGGTCCCTCCCACAACACATGGGCATTATGGGAGTACAATTCAAGATGAGATTTGGGTGGGGATACAGAGTCAAACCTTATCACCCTGCATGGCATCTTACTACCAACATCCTTGAATCAGTTAGAAATGCAAATTGATCAAGTCCTAGAACCTTTCATGGTCTCCTCTTGCTTAGGAATGGAATCCCAGATCCCTCATGTACCTTGGTTCCCTGAGTGCCATGGCTGCTGCTGCACTTCAGCGTATCTGAGACCAGTGCAGCCACTGGGCCTTCTCTCCCTTCCTTGTCCCTGCAAAGCTGCCTCTACTCCTGCCTCCTTTGCACCACCTTTCCTCTGTGGGACTTGTTTTTTCCCACTCTTTTGTTTACCAGCTCCTAAGATCTTTCAGGCTTAGTCCAGCCCATCGATCTGGAGTCAACTGTGCTTTTCCTTTTTAGAGGCTGGAGTATTTGCAATGATGTAATTCATTTTCCATTACATGTTTAATGTCTCTTTCTCTAGACCAGGGATCTGCTAAGAACTACCATTTTATTAGAACACAGGCACATCCATTTACTTACACATCAACTATGGCTGTTTTTGCGATATAACCACAGAGTTGAGTATTTGCAAGGGACTACGTAGGTCACAAGGTCTAAAATGTTTACCATCTAGACCTTTACAAAAAAGCTTGCAGACCCCTTCCCTAGACTGTGAACTCTTTAAAGAAGTCTCCTGCTCACTATTAGAACCCAGCACTCAGCACAGTCCTTGACACAAAGTAGATGTAATATAAATATGTCTGACTTGAAACAAAGTTTCCGTGAATGCCTTTCTTCTTTCCTGATTGGTCCCTTGTTTTGAGAATTTTACGTGTACATGGGGAAGTACTGTTCACAGCAAGGAAACATTTCCAGACTCGAAGTGTGGGGTACTCCCTTCGTTTAGCTCTTTATCACACAGAAGTGAGATTCCCACCTCTACTGTCACGTTCACTAGGCAATGCTTTTCTTTTATAGACAATGCTTTTTCTATAAAGAGATAGAGATTTTACTATTCTTTTTTTTTTTTCCCTGGCCATTTGTTTCAGACCAAGTGGGATGTGATGCCCTATGCAAAGTGTTTTCCAGTTTCTTGTTTGGTTGAAAAGAATCTCATTTCCACTTTTACGGGGATACCCTAGGAAGATTTAACTGGAAAAATTGGCTGGGCATGGTGGCTCATGCCTGTAATCCCAGCACTTTGGGAGGCTGAGGCAGGCAGATCACCTGAGGTCAGGAGTTCGAGACCAGCCTGGCCAACATGGTGAAACCCCATCTGTACTAAAAATACAAAATTAGCCAGGAGTGGTGGTGGGTGCCTATAATCGCAGATACTCGGCAGGCTGAGGCAGGAGAATCACTTGATCCTGGGGGACAGAGGTTGCAGTGAGCTGAGATTGCGCCACTGCAGTCCAGCTTGGGCAACAAAGTGAGACTCTATCTCAGAAAAAAAAAAAAGAAAGAAAAGAGAGATAACAGCTTTAATTTTAATGATACAGGGTATGAAAATGTTCATATTCTACATGACTGTTACCATTTTTAGCATACACATTTTATCATCTCACTCATTTACTTAAAAAAATTTAACATTTTCCCAAGCATCTCTATATAATGCCTATAGGAACTTCTCTAATCTGATTTCCAAGGTGTTCTTATAATCTTATCTCCTGTTATGCCCTAGGACAAGGATTGTGAAACTATGGCCTGTGGGCCAAATCCAGACTATTGGAACACAACCACCCTTGTTTATCCATGTATTATTTATGCCTGCTGTAGCGTTATAATGGCAGAGGTGACTAGCTGCAACTGACACTACGTGGCCTACAAAGCCCAAGATATTTACTCGCTGGTCCTTTATAGGAAAACTTCGCTGATCACTGCTGCAAGAAGGCCTCTATATCTGACCACTCCTGTCTGTTCTCATAGTTCCTCTGCTTGCCAAACCTTTTCATGCGCCTGAGCCTTTGCACGTGCTGTTCCCTCTGCCGAAAGGCCACTCTCCCTTTTCCTACTTAGAAACTCCTGCTACAAGCTAGTGAGGCCTTGCTTGGTTTTTCATCTTTGTTGTGAGACTTCTGAATTTCTCAAAATGTATTTTTTCCTCTTCTAGGCTCCCACAGCACTTTGTCTAGATACATATTAAAGCCCTTATCATTGTTATTAGTATCGTACTTCATATTCTTATGTTTATCTCCTACTGGACTATGAGCTGTAGAAGATGGATTCCATATCTTTATTTAATTCTGCATCTTCCGTTCATCCATCATCCAGGAGCCTGGAAACAAGTAGATGCTCAAGAAGTCTGATTAATACTGGGAGTGCTGAATATTATTAACCAGTGCACAGGAAAGAGTGTGGTGGTAATGAGAAACTCATGTGGCAGTTGGAGGGAGTATAGAAGGTTTATCTCTAAAGTATTTAGGAATGATTTTTGTTCTACATTTTCCCTGTCCTGTTACCTTCCAGACAGGGAAGAAAGCTGAGGCTGAACAGGAGGCTTGACCAAAGATGGGGGCACATAATACATCCTCTCCTGCATCTCAGTCTGTTGGCCTTTCCACATGCAGCACGACCAACAGAGGCTTTTCAGTGGGGATGGACTTGACACAGCATGTTAACTGGGGAGTTATTAGTAAGATTGTTAATACTTATTTCCACAGTGGAAGAAATGGAGTGTTTGTTGGTGGACCAACTTCTCATCGTAAGTAGGAAGCAGATTAGAAAATTTTAGTATTAGCTCTTTCATCTGTGGACAAATAAGTTGATTTTCTATCTCCCTCAAATTTTCCCTTTGAAATATAAGGATAATTCTCAGCCCTAATACTGTCTTGACTTTCTCTGAAAATATGAATCCTTTTTAAAAAGCTGCTTTGAATCCATAATGGCCTTTGCAATACCAGCTTGGTGATGTCGCTTGTTATGATAGAATTAATATTTCTCTTTCTTTTCATGAAACATTGAATTCAAAATGGAAAGCCAGCATTTTTCAAGAGTTTCCCATATTTATCTGAGTGATGGTGATTTCATGTTGCTAGAGCCAGTTAACTGCTGGATGCTTCATGCTCTCCAATTGCCTAATGGGGAGAATTTGACCTGGTGAAGAGCCCAGTTGTCCATCTTCCTGGGGCTGGTAGCCACTTATGGGGTAATAAAGGTGAGCTTTAATTGACTTTCTAGGCACCTCTTCACCGAGGGAAAGAGGCGGAGAAGAGGAAAGACAACCATGAGTGCTGACGAGCAATTTCTGAGATGGATAAGCAGTTTAGATCTAACTTTAAATTTTAGGAAAATCATATTTATCATCTTAAAGATCATATTTGAATGAGAACTTACAAACTAGAACATCTCTTTTAATACTTATGAAGTTATGTTTTAAGAGTGTGGCACTCATTTTTTTTTTTCCTTGCTAAAGTACTGGAAGAGATCTCATGACACCGTCTCCTTTCAAGTTAATAGGGTTTTAACATCTTTTTTGGCATGTTTTATAAATAAAGAAAACCACTTTTACTGGATTTTCATTGTTCAAGCTTTGACAGTAATACTTATACCATAGTAATAATGTCAATGAAGAGTCTTATTTGCTTATAAACAGTTTGCAATTGTTGAGAGGCCAATTTGCGTACCGTTGCTAGAAACATAGGTAGCATTTGATATCTGTTCGTTGAACTACTTTGCAATTAGGATGGTGTCCAAATAACAAATGCCTCTTCTCCCACAGAGGTCATTTCATCTAGCGATTATTATTAATTTAGAGTTATTAGTAAGATTGTTATTACTTATTTCCACAGTGAAAGAAAGGGAGTATTTGTTGGTAGAATGAGGTTTTACAAGGGGACATATGTATACACAAGGACAGGCTTTAGTGAAATATATATATACACACACACACATATACATACACACAAAAACATATATGTACATTTATATATGTGCCATTTATTCTTTCTCATTCACTGTGAGAATACACACACACACACACACACACACACAGGCTACCCTCTGCATCTCTAATTTGATTTGTTACTTTTAAATGCCAATCATCAAGGAAAATTTTAAAATTTTAAAAAATATAGATAGACATTTTGTAAGATTCGAGTCAAAGCCAGTATTTAAACTTCTGGACCACAAGTGGCTTTTCTTAGCGGATTTTGCAAAGGAAACTTACTCTAGTATGCAATATTGTGAGTTGCTCTCTATTGCTGGGGTTTTATCTACCAGTGTCTGAGACTGTTTCCTGATGTGCTGGGTTTATTTCTGCAGCCATAGAAGACAGAAAGAAGCATGCTTCAATATTTTACAGTTGTCAAGCTCAGACACCACTTGGGCCAGTGCCTGCAGTCTGAAGGCAAGGCTTGACCGGGCATCTTAATAGTAAACAGTGAATTTAGAACATGTAAGGAAGGAAGGGCCAATGAGAACCGAAAATAATTTAGAGGGTTTTTATTTTGGCAGCTGAGGTTCTGACGTCAGATCCCTGATTCTGTCTGAGGAAGACTGATGGTGACATTTGTAGTGGCTCTATTTAAGGAGGGGAAGTTGATGACTGATAAGAGCCAGGGCTCAGAGTCAGGACTTTGATGACTGGTGACAGCCATTTCCACAGTCGTCCTTGGGGACTACGGGGTGACCTTTGGTTGCCTTTTCTGCCCTTTTATTCAGGAGAGTAGATTTCTAATTGGGCTACATTACAGGAGACTCTTAAAGAGTTTTCTTCACAAGGAAGTTAGGCTTTAATATAAGTGAATCTTCTCTTGAAGAGTGATCATTGGTTATTTTGGGGGGTATTATTTCTCCCCTTTTGCAAATAAAAAAACCAATGAACGGGGTTTATAATTTCACCCATTTAGAACTTCATCCATTAAGACTTCCTCCTCTTGGTGCTAACCAACCAGATTATGTTTCTCTCCTCTGTCCAATGAGTCTGTTTTCTGTAGTTCCTAGCCTCTTCAAACCCAGATAGACAGCTTCGCATGAATCTGCAAGAAGCAGGGAGGGAGCCCTTGGGAATACCCCTGCAAACCATTTCTTGCTATTTTCTAGCCTGTGAAGGAAAGATCTTGTCAAATAATTTCTGTTCTTTCCCTGGATAATCTGTGGGGATTTGGTGCAAAATAAAAATATGGGACCTTTTGTTTAAAAGTTATTAAGAGACCAGGTGCAGTGGCTCACACCTGTAATCCTAGCACTTTGGTAGGCCTAGATGGGCAGATCACTTGAGGCCAGGAGTTTGAGACCAACCTGGCCAACATGTGACACCCATCTCTACTAAAAATACAAAAACTTAGCCAGGTGTGGTGGCACACACCTGTAGTCCCAGCTACACAGGAGGCTGAGGCATGAGAATCACTTGAACCCGGGAGGCGGAGGTGGTAGTGAGCTGAGATCATGCTACTGCACTCCAGCCTGGGCAAGAGAGTAAGACTCCGTCTCAAAAAACAACAACAACAAAAATATTTCAAGATGGCCACAGCACAGCATTAAACCAAGCACTGACCTTCTGAACATGTGGTTCTTTGTGACTGCACAAATCACACACCCATGAAGCCAGCTCTGATTTTATCTTTGTTCCCTTCATGAGTTTCATGGCAGATTCTTACATGATCTCAACAAACATGACTCTGTGACATCTGTCAGATATTAAGTTTTTAGGTTATGTGTCCCTGGTATCTTCTGATTTAGCTCAATCTCTCAATGTATATTTTGTCTTCTTTTCCTTCTCTTGTCCTTTTAAAAAGACATTTTCTATAGAAGCCAGCTTTGATTTCTGCTTTTAAGGCCCTTTTCCTCTGTCATGACATCTGTTTATCTCAAAATGCTGGGCTGGTAGTAAGCTAAAAGGCTCATGTTGGAAAAGTGCAACTGATTGCAAGACACCAAGAGTCAAATTCATTGATAGTGGTTCTGCATAGTGGGATCAGAGGCAGATGGAAGCATGGATGGGTGCATGTGCAGCATGGAAGGATGGGTGGGTGCCTGATGTGCTTTTCAAATAAACAGTGGAGTACAGTGAGTCAGGTGTGAAAACAGTGACAGAATGGGACTTGGTCTGCCTTTTTTCCAATTGACAAAGAAAATTCTGATGACATAAATACAAGAAGCTTTCAAGTATAAATGTAAATATACTTAACAGCTGAGTAATATATGTTTCCCATCATTGGTAGTAGGCTCCCCCAACATATTAGATGGGAATTATTTTCCATTATCAGAGCCCAAGAGAGGGAAGAAGAGCTGTCTTTGAATGATTGAACATACTCAGGTTAGCAAGTCTTCCTTCTTTTCTCTTTACTGCTTCCTTCACCCATTTTTTTGTAAAACGACCATGAAGACCAACACCCATGGTGGAAGGAAGTCACAGTGAATGAGAATGGATGAATGGCAGTTCTCAGCCCTTTGCCCTGTGAATGGTGGGGTGGCGGTAAGGGGAGAGGTGGCAGCAGCGCGGATGTGAAGGGTGGAGTAGTCTTGGATATTCCTGAGCATCTGCTGACAGATGCTTGCCCATTCCCCTGAGAGCTTTGTCCCTGAGATCCAGCTAGGACATCTTCATGCTCCCCATCAAGCACTTTCTTTTCATCGATTAACAGATTGTGTTTTGGAATCAAGTTTTACTTAGTTGCATAAATATGATGCAAAACCTTAAACATTGACTCCGCTGCCCTTTTCTTATCAATAGTTGAATATGTGCCACGGCCAACCTTCCATTTCAGCTGCAGCTGTGGCTAACAGTCCCTGTGCACGTTAATGCCCCGCCCCAGTTATTCCCAGTCTCTCAGCTTTTCTGGCTCAGAACTGTTTCCTAACCCACAAGAGCTTGCACAGTCTAAACTCCAGATAGTTGGGAAGTTTTGTGGGGGACAGGGGAGTTAGTGCTTCTGTAGGTTCACCTGTAGGGAATTGCAGTGTGCAGATATGTGCCCCAGATTCCTGTGCTTTTGGGGGCACAATTCTGAAATGCATCCAACAAGGGTCCCTAGTGGGACAACTAGCTCCTTAATGCAGCCTGCTTTCTTTCCCTCCTTCCGGATCTCACTTGTCCGGACTTTCACTCCTGTTTCCTGGGATGGATCATCTCCCAGATGAGCTACATCGAGGCTCTGCTTTCACATTCTGCTTTCAGAAGAATTCAGACTCAGAGATGCCCCTAAAATGAATAGGATACAGTCTTGGCCAGGCTGGCATGTGTATTGCATGCCTTGGTTCAGCTGTGGCATTCCTTGGAGCAAAGGTCTTTAAACTGATAAGCAAAAGAGAAAATCAGAAAATTAGAGATACTCTTTACATTGAAAAGTTTCCCTTATGTTTATGGCATCTCATTATGTATTGATCTATGCAGTCAATATTTCCAGAGGCCCCCACTCTGTCAGGCACCATGCTACAGGCTGGTACTAGAATGAAAGCATATAGTCTGTTAAAGAGAGACAATGCTAGAAATCTCCCCAGAGTGAGATGCAGATCCTGTGGAAGTGGTCAGCTGTGGGTCCACAGCAAGCAGTTGTACAGGATGAGTGGATGAGAGCCAGCAGGTCAGATAGAGGAAGCATGTTAGATGGGAGGATGCCCAAACAAAGGCGGGGAGGTGCAGACAGCCCCGTCCTGGGAGAGAACTGCAAGCAGCTGGGGCCCAGTTGGAGGTTAACCTAGAATCAAGAGATGAAAGCATCTGCCACATATCCCGTGTGAAAGACGGCGAAAGTCAGTGAAGGGACAAAGAGCATTTCTGAAATATCATGGACACAGTAACAACAGCATTCCTGTGAAACTTGCACTTTATAAAGCAGACCCCTAGATGGCTGCCCCGAATCATGGGAATTGAGCACAAGACTTTTGACTCAGGAGTCTAGGTTTTCAAAAAATATTCTATACTAATTTTGTTTCCATGTTTTAAGAATTCAATTTTTTTGTTTTAGTTGGAGCGTTAGGTGGATATGGTATTAGTCACTATCATATTTAATGTGGAGCATTTATTCAGAGCAAATCTTAACTTCCTTTTTTCTTTAGAAGAAAGGGCTCCAGGAATGCCTGCAAGTCTTGAAGTAATATCAATCTAAAGCACCTTTACTGAAACTCAATTCATTGAGCCAGCGAAAGGTCCAAACTGCAGTTGATCTCCCATCCTGCCTCAGGCATCACTGTCTGACCTCCTGCCACTATCAGTGTGCACCTGTTTCCAAATTCACTTGCAGTCTGGGCCCCTTTCATTGCGTTACTGATGTTTACAATGCCACAGTCTGATCTGTGAGGTCCAAGTTAGCAGAAAATTCTGCCCAAATCTTAGGTAAAGATGCTACTGGAAAGCCCTGTTTTAACTCATTGTTCTATACAAAGAGTTCTTCATTCTTGAATTTAAAGATGTGAAGAATGAGAACAGATGTCTCTGTGTGTGCAGTGCACACATCATAGGCAAGACCACTCACAGTGTTCACTTCTGCATAATCCATAGCCTTGTCCCTACAGACGACTGCACCACCTTCTTCTTTGGCTCCGAGGAGCATGCTCACTGCTTGTTTGGCCTGGTGTGGCCGGTAGAGAAGCTTAGAGTCTAGTCGTTTCCCTATTCAGATCTGTGCTTAGGACTTTTTCAGTTCATTTACAGCTTCATCATGGACACTTTCCTGTAGAAACAGTCACCTCCCAATAGTATACCACTGGGTGGGGATTCCCTTTACACTATGCAAGATTGCTTTCCTGTGATGGCTTCCAAATTTTAAACTCCCTTTCGCTGAAAAGTGTATAGTAGAAAATTGGGACTAAGCTTTATAAAAATTCCAACTCTCACTGTTACACTTTTCTTTTTGATTTCCTTCTCTTTTTATTCTTAGGAAAAGGATTTAGTGGGAAAGAGTAGAAGAATTATTTTGCGAAAAATGAAGATTTATTTTGGAGATGAGCATAAGTGACTCTGACCAGAGAAGTGGGAACAAAATAGAACATTCATTTCAGTCTGAATAGGAAATTTAGACTGACTGCACGAATGAGGATTTCATGAGAATAGAAAACTGATCTGTGACTTGGTGAAAAGTTGGTGCCAAAAGCTGGCTTTGCTCTGAGAGGGCATTTCAAAGAAAATCCGAGGAATGGTATCTGTGTCTTGCCATCTGTTTCCTTTTTTCTTTTTTTTTTTTTTTTTTTTTTTTTTTTTGAGGCAGAGTCTCACTTCGTCACCAGGCACCAGGCTGGAGTGCAATGGTGCGACCTCGGCTCACTGCAACCTCTACTTCCCGGGTTCAAGCAATTCTCCTGCCTCAGCCTCCCAAGTAGCTGGGACTACAGGCGCATGCCACCACACCCAGCTATTTTTTTTGTATTTTTAGTAGAGATAGGGTTTCACCATGTTGGCCAGGATGGTCTCAAACCCCTGACCTCAGGTGATCTGCTCACCTCGGCCTCTCAAAGTGCTGGGATTACAGGCTTGAGCCACCACGCCTGGCCGCCATCTGTTTTCTTATTCTAGTTTGTATCAAGCTTCTAAAAACACTCATACTTACACATGCACCTACGTACTCTATTTTGGCCTTTAACTTGGGCAGTGAACATTGCATAGTAATTATTGCAGAATTGAACTCGAACGGTCTTGAACTTTCTGCATGTTTGTTGGCCAATTGATGCTATGTGCATCGAGCCTCTTCAAAGAATACCAAGCAGAAGAACTGATTTTTGAATTTTCTTTAGAGAGCTCTCTATAGCTTCTGGTGTGTGAGGGAAGGTGGGGAGCGATTTGTTGTTACTTTCTAGGTCTGTTTTAAATGCTCCCCTGGCAGCAGCCCGGCAGCCATTTCACTTTCATGTTTTTTTGTTTATGTTTGTTTTTAATCTTTTAGAGACAACAGCTGGATTCTGCTTTTAGTACTTATCCTTGATTCCCTGTCCTGTTCTGAGCCATTTGGGTGGGTTTGTTTTTTCTGAAAGGCATGTGGCATCGTACTTGTCCATAGGATTTAATTAAAAGTTTGGCATTTTGGAACTTGTCTTTGGTAACTGCTAGAAAATGGAGCCAGTGGGTATCGTCAAGGAGTTGGAAACCTTTTACTACCCTTGCAGCCTCCTCACCTGAGGGCTGAATGCTTTTCCCTCAATTCTCTGCTTTAGGGAAAGATCACAGACACACACTTTCCCTGAAATAAACTGCATTGATTGATTTGTCATTTACATGAGCATGTCCCCAAAAAGGCTTATTGCCTGAGTTATTGTAAGATTTTCTTTGAATTTAGTATTGCTAAATGATTTAATTTTACATACAGTATTTTACATAGAAGTAATCTACTTCTAATGTGGTTCTCTAAGACTGCCAAACCCGAATTTTATGCTGACATAATTTGTCCCAAAAATATGTGCTCAGGTCACCAAGGGCATTCAGAGTTGAATATCTTGGTTTTTTATATGAGAAAAAGGGAATTGGGAGAGGAGGGGTAAAAAGAACACTTTCTCAAAACAAACAAACCGGAATTTGTTCCAAAATGATGCAGAATGATTGGCTTATCTAGATTGTGAATTGCTAGGATGAGCTATATTATTACAACAATTCAGAAATTAACCCACTTTGGATTCGATTCTTTACAGTCCCATTGCCCTGGCATCCTTTTCCATAACAGCTTTATTTAAGAAAATTATAGTGAAATGGAGACTTTTCTGTGAAATAAACCAGTGGTGAGAGAGATCATCAAGGCATTCTCTGAGAAGTCAACATTTTGAACATTGCTTTACAATCTTCCATTCTCATGCCAGATTACATGAACTGCTGAACTTCACACACATTGGAGGAATTTAACATGGAATAAGAAAACAGAAGCTACTGAAACCATCAAGATTTATTAACCTTCCTTTTCACGTCTTTGATTTGAAATGTCCTTATTGAGATAGGACAGAATAAAATTACCCGGTGAATGAAGCGTTTTAGAATTTACAAGAAAATTGATTTTAATCGGTTTTTTATCCTTTGTTGAGATAAGATAATTTTCAGGATACATCATTATGGCACACTGATTTATAATCTACAGATTAGAATATAACTGCAATTTGTGTTTAATTCTCTTGTTCACATTTTATATTAGGCATATTCCTTTGTATACTTACAGAGTTTTTCATAAACAGCTATTTAAAGCTCTTTATGTAATCAAAATAATATTTATAGACATTTAGAAAATGATTAATCTTAGGATTGTGACAAAGCAGAAAACCTTATTACGTGAGTTTGCCACCAACACCATTCCACCCACCCCCCAAAAAAAATCCAGTTTTGGTTAAGTTCCCTGAATGAGCGTAGTAAAATTAGTTTCTTTTGGAATGATCATACAATTGAAAGACTAATTTAAATTAGAAGGGCACATTGGGCTTGGCAGAGGGCATTGTGAAAAAGCAAAGCATAATTTTCCTCCAAACAAAGACAAGCTTATTGGAGAGCATGCTTTATTGCCTGGAAATTCTATATATATGCAAAGTTGTTCATCAGTTCACTGTTAGGTTTTGTGTGCTTGGTTTCTCCTTTTGTTTGGAAAAATCAAATGCTGAGAAAAGTAAGCATAGCTCTTCATGCTATAGGTACTGAGAAATCGACACCTACTGGTTCTCTTGGCATGCGGTGTTCCTGTGCAGTGGGCGGCCTAGGGAGATTGGTCAGATTTGGGCTCCATTTGGGTAAAATCAGCCTATATGCCTCACCAGAACCTGCCCAGAATTTCTGGAAGATGGCTTACCTGCATCTTTTTCTGATCCCTCCCTCTGAGAACCCGGAAGATACATGGGGCAGATTAGGCCACATCCTGAAGTCCGCTCGGTGTTTTCTCTTTCTTTAACAGCTTTATTGAGATGTAATTCACATTGCATATAATTCACCCATTTATGTTGTATAATTCTGTAGCTTTTTCAGTATATTGTGCAGCCGCCACCACAACCAGTTTTAGACCATTTTTTATTGTTCCAAAAAGACACTCCACATCCCAGTTGCTATTCTCCTGAGACTCAGATTTGGGGGAATGAATTCAGTGAAATGAAGGTGATCATTCTCTAGGATGCTGGGGTATTTTTGTTATTTATTTACTTTTTTTAGAGACAGGGTCTCACTGTGTCACCCAGGTGGGAGTGCAGTGGTGTGATCATGGCTTACTGCAGCCTCGACCTCCCAGGCTCAAGCAATCCTCCTGCCTCATCCTCCCGAGTAGCCAGGACTACAGGCTCACACTACCATACCTGACTAATTTTTAATTTTTTTGTAGAGACAGAGTCTTGCTTTGTTGCCCAGGCTAGTATCAAACTCCTGGCCTCAAGGGTCCTCTCTCTTCAGCCTCCCAAAGTGCTGGGATTACAGGCCTGAGCCAAAACACCCAGATTCTAGAATGCTTTTGGATGGGAGTTTTCATCTATTTTATTTTATAGAGCAAACATCAGCCAGAGAGTTCTCATCTTTGGAATTGCCTTTTTCACTTCATGTCGTGGCTTCATGGCACAGCAACTACATTTAACACTCATCACATGTACGGTACTTTATAGTTTGCAAAGCACTTTTGCACAAGCTCCAGATGAGAGGCCTGGCTGGCAGTGGAACGAGATTGGGAGTGTGAAGTTCCCTGGTGACCAGACTGGAGGAGGAGGGACCATGTTATTTGGCAATATCATTGAGGTGGGGTGCAGGCTGCAGCCTGAGCCACCTGTGTGGGGACTCTGGGGTGGCAACAGCAGGAGAGCCAGTGACCAAAGTGGATCTGAGTTAAAAAGAGGCAGGTGGGACCTGGTGGATTTCTGTACAGGAGGTTGGGTGATTTGAAAGTCAAACATCTGGATGGAAGACTCTCAAAGCAGAAGCTAAAGCTCTGAGAGGGAGGTGGAGATCATGGTAGACATCCAGACCTATATGAGGTGCCGGCTGGAGGAAAGAGAGGCTGGAGTGGGGACAGAAGAGTCGAGAAGGTGGCCGCTGAATCCTGTTCCCAGTAAAAGAATCCTGCCTGCTCGCAGGGCACCCCGCCTCCCACTCAGCCTGGCCAGACTGCCTTCTCCTTACTCCATTTGAGTAGCTCAGGTGTTTGCTGTTTTTGTCCCCCACCATTTTCCCCTAATAACTTTCCTCTGACCCACCTCACTCTGTGGACCCACTGGGACAAGCTCCTCCAGGCAGCATTCTCCCTCAGATGTGAATCCCTGACACCCATGGGTGAGGCGAAGAGGCATTGGGCAGCCATCCAGCTCCTTGGGATGTGGGCTGGCTGGACCTGCTCACTGGTGCCTGGAGGAGGGTACAGAGGACAAACAAGATTGTTATTTATTCGGAGGGCCTGGTGTATAGGGAGGTTCAGGTGAGATTCCCATGGGTCCTATGTTCAGGTTCAGAGTCCCTCACCTGGCTGTCCTCCCTATGGGCCGCCATAAATCTGTCCTAAAAAGTGTCATTTTCAGCTTCTGGCAGTGTTGTGGAAGGGAAGAGAGTCCTTTTTGTCCAGATAAGCTGTGTACTACGTGTTTAGGTGAGAAAGTGGCTGGCAATGATGTCTCTCCCTGCAGCTAAGGAAGTTTTAATAAGGCACTCCTCCACTCCCTCAAGTTTTCTTTCCTCCAGATTATCTTTGTTTTTCCCAAATTTAAATATACCTCGCTGTATTCAATACATGTTACTTAAAAGCTATGTATATATTGATGTGGGCAAAATGCAGTTTTATTTTTAAAACACCAAGCATTTTATTTAAATCTGCAATAAAATCAAGATTATCTGTATGTTACAAGTACTGAAAAACACACATTCAAGTTTTATACTTTGGGTTTTCGCAAGCATGGCACACTCGTATCATATTGTTTAGAGTTTGTGTTGGCTGGTAAAAAGGGTGGTTGGTAGAAAGGTCTTCTTCTAGCACTATAGAGATAATTTATAGGAAAGCCCAATGTAGCTATTTTCTGATGGGAAAATTGGCATTTGAAGTTGGGTTTCTAGACTGCAGCAGACATCTGTTTTAGTATGTGATCGAAGATTAATCTGTATAGGAAAGTGAGACTCTTGGCTTGCGTTAACATTAGACGTTGGATATATGGTGTCCTTGGGCCTCAGGGAAGTCCAGGAAGTTTCCCCTCCAAGGAAAGCAAGGAAGCCAGAATGTGCTTCCTAGAAAACCTCTTTACAGAAGCTGCGAGGCTCATCCCTGAGGGCAGTGACCAGTGATCAAAATGACAGTGCCAAAGGAGGCCAGCAAATTCAGAGCTGACTCATGATAGCATCGAGGCCAGGAGGATCCCTTGTTCTGCTGGGTGGCACCTGCAGAAGAGGTTTAGCAACAGTGAAAGAACTAAAAATCAGACAACTGAGATCATCAAGGCTCTGGGTCAGCTGTAAAGGGTGGGTAGTATCTCAGGCTAGAACTAGAGGTATGCGGGACAAGAGAGATCCTGTGTGTAGGCATGGCAAGACAGGGCAGGCTGTGGACCACATGTAGGGCTGAGCTCCATCCCAGCAAGGGAACAGACATGCTCATTAAGGAAAAGGGCCAAGCACGTGAGGTGGATTAGGGAACGCTGTGGCCTTGTTCCCCTGAGCTGCAGCCCTTCCTTCTACTCTTGGACTCCTCCTCCCCCCATGCCAGCTAACTGGACACATGGGCACCCAGAGGGCAGCTCTAGACCTTCCCTGACGATGGGGACAGAGTTCCCCACTCCTATGAGGGCTGTCACTTGAGAGACAGAGGCAGCTGAATCTGCAGAATGGCAGAGAGCAGAGCCTGGGATTGGGTTGAAGAAGACAGGTGGACAGAATAAATGCAATAAGAGCAATCATTTAAAGCTGCAACTCTGACTCCTTTCCATTTTTGGATAATTTTTAGGTTTTCATTGCTGTTACTGTTGTTTAGAGACCAGCTCTTGCTCTGTCACCCAGTGTGGAGTGCAGTAGTGTATCATAGCTTACCCTAACTTCCAACTCCTGGGTTCAAGGGATGCTCCCGCCTCAGCTGTCTAAGGAGCTGGGACTACAGGCATGTACTACCACACTTGGCTAATTTATTTTTTTAGAGAGAGGGTCTTGCCATGTTGTCCAAGCAGGTCTCAAACTCCTGGCCTCAAGCAATCCCCCCACCTCAGCCTCCTGAAGTGTTCAGAGATTAGAGGCATGAGCCACTGTGCCTGGCCACATTTTAGTTTTGATATAATTTTAAATATATGTAGGAAAATTGCAGGAAAAACACAAAGAACTTACCTAGAATTTTTCCCAGATTCTGCCAGTTTGCTTACATTTGCCCCATTAGCACCAGCCTCCCTTTCTCTCCTCTTGTTTTCTGAATGATTTGAGACATTGTACTCTTTTGCCCCTACATACTTGAGGGCGTGTTTCCTTAGAGCAAGGATATTTTCTTATATAACCATAGACAGTTATAAAAGTCAGCAAAGCTGGTTCATTTGAACACTAATAATACTCAAACACCATCCATAATGTTTTATGATTTCTGTTCTATTATTTTTAAACTGTCGAAGATTGAAGTTTTAATCTAAAATGTAATTAAGGTTCTTTTTTTCTTCCCACAGTGTTGAGAGAGAAAACAGATACATTAATTTTTTTTTTCAAATATATTACCTGGGAACTTTCACCAAGTTTACAGAAATACAATTGATAGTGGAGTTACAACATAATGCCACCAATTAGATAAAGAGAGATCAAAGGAATTTTCTGAGTGAGATGCTTTATAACTGTTTACTTTGGAATTAAGGATTTACAGTGTGATCTCATTTTTGAGAATAAAACTGCAATCATACATCGGCCCCACATGGGTTTCTTAAAACTAAATTTTCACGGATTAGTGTATTTTGTCACTAATTCCAAGAGCACAGACTGAGTACTCTATTCATCTGTACTTCCTTTTAAAATACAAAATTGATTCATATTCCTAGATTTTGATGAATTAAATTTAGGTTTTGTTTGTATTGGCATCAAGTGATGTCATGCTTCTTTTGTCCCTTCTCTTAAAGCAAGAAGCTTATTCATAAAGAACATCACAGAGAGATTTGACCATGTACATCATATGATTTCAAATGGCCTCTTTCATCCTATCTCCAGATCGCTAGCATTATGTTTGTAGATCTTCATGCATTAGGCTGATTTTTCTTTTAAGCATTAGTTTTTTGAGTGCAAATGTGCTCTTTGGCAGAGTCAATCTGAGAAGGAATGATGAAGTAGAGGAAATGGGAACTAATATTTATTGTGTGCCTGGGTTGTGAGGAGCTGTACTTGAGTTATCTCATTCAGTCCTTCCATCAACCATGATGGGTGCCATGGTAATATTTCTGCTTTATTATTGAGGCATCTGAACCTTTGAGTGGTTGAGAAGTTCAATCAGTGATTCATGCACTTAACGGCTATTCCCTGAGAGCTGCTTCCTATGTCCCAGGCAAGTGTTCTAGGGTCTGAGTATGCACTGAGAGAAAACAGATGCCATCCTGCCCTCCCCTTAGTCTGTGGTTGACAGCGGAGAAAAGCATTGAGCCACTCCACACTCAGATGCAGAGCATAATGACATGTTACCTGGGCATGCCAACCGCAGAGACGTGATGCTGAGGAAGAGAATAACTGGGGGACTCGCGGACTGGGACTTGGGGAAGGCCACTCTGAGGAGGTAATGTGTAAGCTCAGGTGAGGAGAAATTGGCAAGGCCAAGTGGCGGAAGTACAGTCTAGGCAGCAGGAGGCTTCAGGAGGGAAGTGTCATGTGTTGAAGGATCTGAGAGAGGGCAGGGTGGCTGGAAAGGAATGAATGGGGTGGATTGTGGGAGCTGAGGCTGGAGCGAAGGCAGAGCCCAGGTTGTGTAAGGGTTCACAAGTCTCGTTAACACCAGTGGAGATTTGTAGAGCTGGGACTGGAGCCTATGTCTGCCTGGATCTTTATTATTTATTTATTTATTTTTTTGAGAAAGGGTCTCACCCTCTTTCCCAGGCTAGAGTGCAGCGGCATGATCTCGGCTCACTGCAACCTCAACCTGGGCTCAAGTGATCCTCCCACCTCAACCTTTCGAGTAGCTGGGACTACAGGCATGCCACACCACAGCCAGTTAACTTTCGTATTTTTTGTAGAGACAAGCTTTCACCATGTTGCCCAGGCTGATCTCGATGCCTGGATCTTTACACGTATATCCTCCCAACTCCCTCAGCCTTGCCCTCTCTCATGCCCCACCCCCTCAAACATGTGGCACCCTAATATTCTCTTCCATACTATTTTCCAGAATAGCTAAAGCACCACTTTCATTATTGACACCTCCTAGCCTTCATGCTGGGAGAAGTAGAGCCTAATCTGTTATTTGATGATATAAAGAAAGTATGGGCCTTGGTGAGACCCATAAGAACACACCCTGCAGAGAAAACAGAGTTGAGATTATCTAGAGTGGAGAGATGACAGAAACCAGGATCCACTCAAATGACTCAAGGGGTGCAAAATTCCACTGTAAACAGATGCTTCCAAAACCACACGCAGCTCTATTACGGTGATTCCCACTACGTATATGCAGTAAGTATATATTGGCTTAGATTGACAAGGATGTTTTCAGGTTGTTCATGGGAACTTGGAGCAGCAATAATAGAAAAAAATGATCATGGAGGGGAATGAAGAAAGTCATTGCAAACAACATGTGTGGGCAGAAAAGTTGGCGCAGTTTGGAAGGAATTGAAGTAGAAAGTCTCTAGAGATGAAGAATGCCTGAAGCTAAGAAGTAGCGTGCTCTGGGCCACTGAGTATAGAAAACAGACGGAAGTCACTGTCCTTCTGTAGTTTACATTTTAGTGACCAATGTGCATGGATACGGCAAAAGCAAAGAGACCCCATGGATACTGTATGCCCCCAGAAGTTACAGGGTAGCTAGGCTCAGACTTCAGACAGGTGAGTTATATATGAATTCTTCCAGAGAAAGTTGGTTAGAAAATAAACTGAGAAATGCATAGTGCCTGTGCCCTAGTGGCTTCACGTTGTGAGGGACAAAGCCAGAAGGGATGCCTCTGCAGTGGGAAGCACAGGTGTCTCTCTGAGCCAGCAGTCTTCCTGCCCCCTAAATCTCCACTCAATCCCCTCTACCCGGCCTGCCACCCTTGGAGCGGTGCACTGCAGAGCGGGAAAGCAAAAACAAGATGATGGCAGTTTGCTCAAAAGAGTCAACAGTCATGGGCTATTACTTTCTATGAAATGATCCTTTATTTTAGGTTTTTAAATGATCAGTGCATCCTAATTCTGTCTGATTAATATGTAAGCACTTTTTTTGTGATTTTCATGTTTCCACGATTTCTATTACTGACAATATTGTTAATTTTTATAAGAGCTGGGCTTCATGTGAGTTTTAATTTAGAATAATTATAGATAATATTCATCTCCCTTTGAAGACGAACATGGTTGAATAAAATGTTGTCAGTCAACTGTTTCTCTGTGAACAAGGAGGCAGTGGCTATGTTTTTCACTGTTCTTCGCCCATTTATATGCTCACTGCACTGTAGTAGGTTCAGACTCCGTGTGAGGAGAGGTGAGGATTTACTATGCAATAACATTGCAAGAGCAAACTGTTTTATGACTTTCAATTAAGTAGCATTGACCTACTGTGTGTGTCTTGCTCTCAACTTGAGCTTCCCTATGAGAAGCTTATGGTTGATTAATTACTCAAACATACAAAGTGTGCATGAACTAAAATTACATTCATATCAGTGAGCCCCTGAAATCTCTGAACCTTTTAGTCATATTAAAGGCACAGATGGGTTGAGTGTGCTTCAGGAAGACATCAGGGGCTTTAATCTTGTTAGCCTTAAGTAGTTGCAGATCGTTTCACCCCTGCTTTCAGGAATGAAGTGTCTTTATTTTTCTCTACCCCATATGCCACTTCCCTCTCTCTTTCCTCCCTCTTTTCCCCACTTCCAATCCCTTTGGGGGGCCATATCTAGGCCTGCCTTCCCCTTCAGCACCTAATACCTTCCTTGTTTTCCCATCAGAACCATCCTCCATGCAGCAGGCAGGACAATGTTTTAAAAACATCCATCTATTATTGTCACTTGTCTACTTAGAATGCTTCCTATCACATGAGGATAATGGTTAAAATTCTTACCATGACCTGCAAGGCCCTCCCTGTCCTGGCCCCTGTGTGCTGAGGCCTCACCGCCCTCCTGCCTTCCCCAGTTCCCCTCGCCCGCCCGCCCGTATTCTCCACCTACTGTCCTTCCTCATCCCTTAGCACTGACCTGTTCCCTTTCTCCTTTCTCACTGCCCCATCCCCCAAGCCTCCTCAGCCTCAGATTCAATGTCATTTCCCTGACTCCCAAATCTGAATTTGCTCTCCTCCCCTTACCCGACCATGTTTTCAATGCACCCTATTCTTTTTTTTTTTTTTTTTCCTTTCCAGCATCTAGCATCGTTGTACAGATCCAGGTATTTGTACTGTCATGTGTGGGTAGCTGCCCTCACTAGCCTGCAAGGCCTGGGAGGGGTCCACCATGCCTCCTTTGTCGCCCTGAGCAGGCCTGCAGTCAGTATTTGTTGACTGACTAAATGGGTGTGGATTTATTCTGCTGTCGCTGCAGGATTAATCTGACTGCCCTCTAGAACTGAGACTTGGCTAAACGATTATTCTTCACAGGTAACAATTCTGCTTTCACTTGAGAGTACTTGAGACTCCCTACACCTGTGGGTCTGAAGCTTGAGCCATCATAGCCAGGAGGAAAGAGCATCTATAACAAGGAGGCTTTGTCCACAATTTTATCTGCTGGCTTATAACATCATCCCAGTGGGGCTTTAGTTGGGGCTCTTTAGTGATTCAGGTTTGGAAAGCGTCTTCTATTAGAGCTGTGGCTTTTGATTCTTGCACTCCAGACCACCGTTCTCATGGTTGGCCATGAGTTAAAAATCGTCATAAATTGGCAAGAGAATTTTGCTTCCTTTTAGAAATGTCTATAATAGGACCAAAGGATGTAATTAGGCATGACTGAAGGGGCTTCAAAGTTCTTTGTGCCGTATTATAAGGATGCTGTAATCCTGGAACAAGGTAACAGAGTAACTTGGCTTAAGAGGTCAACTCAGTCCAGCCAGTGATCTGTTGTGAGAAAGGCAGTGTATGTGGCTTTAAACAGGTAAACAGAAGGCTTCCGCTTACAGGCTTCCATTTATCACTGCTTCGCTTTTTGCCTTCTTGTCTACCATTTGTGGGTTTAAGAATTCTGTAGTTCTCTTGGATTTTGGAGCAATGTGTCATGTCCATTTTCATGTTATCTAGAGGTTGTGAAAGAACTCTGGGCAAGAAACAGAAAAAAAGGGTCTAAACATTATGTCACTCTTCTAAGCTATTCTACTGTCTAATCGTGAGGCTTTCAGAGAAAGTACAGATGACCTGTTTTTTGTCATGACATTTTATGATCTCAGCTTTAGTATGTTGGGAGAACCTAGTGGAACATAATGAATGGGACCTTATGCTGAGACATATCCCCACATTCCCAGAAGGCTTCTATGTTATTCTTTCCTAACCCTGGACATTGCCTCTCCTTATTCAGTGTTTATTCTGAGCACACGCCCACCCTCAGGTGTTTGCAGCAACGCCTGTCAATTATCCCTGTGGCTTCCTGTTTTTAATGCTTTTCTGGTGCTGATTATCCAAGCCAAGGGATTTCAGACATATCCCCAGGGAGCTACTGATGCTTTCAATACAGCCTGATGATTGCCCAGGGGGAGGGGGAAAGCCAGGGAACAGTTGTGGGAAGGGGTGTGCCCAAAGCTCAGGCAGCCTCCAGGTGGGAATGTGGTGGCCACTGGGTGCCAGCAGTCACAAGCCACGCTGGCCTCCCTGGTGGAGGCTGCTCCTTGACAGTGGGCAGCAGCCTGGAGAACACCCAGAAAAGGCCTCACAGAGTGCCAGGAAGGCCTTGACCTCCATGGTAGGGAGTCCTGCCCTGCCAGGACCCTGTCTTTTCTTGTCAGATGGCTCAGCTCAGTTCAAGCTGCTAACCTTCCTTTTTTCTCTGCATCTTGCTTTGTAAACTGAGTCGCCTCTCAGAAAGTGACATGCCTCTATGATGTCTCCTCCTTCAGCAGATGCCACCCAACTTTTGTATGTCAGCTCCTGGGCTACTCCAGGCAGGAGCAGCCCCAGGCCAGGGTTCAAGGCTTGTGCAGCAGAGCTGGGTTTACCCCCACCACTCACTCTCCAGTTTGGCGGTTGCTCTGCCAGCCTTCCAGCCGGAATTCCTCAGTGGCCTTGATGGAGACAATTAATTGGCTGTGAGATGGACCAGGTTTCAACCTTTCGAAGACTGTCGTCTGTTTCATTGTAGGACATATTAGTATAGTCTGTATACTAATATCATATTAGTCAATATAACTCAATCTAGGGACAAGCATCAGGCCTCACTGGCCTGAGGACTTCTCTCCCTTCCCATCCCTTCTCACCGCCTTCTCTCTTCCCTTTCTTCTGAGCCATAGGCACTTACTTTGCTCTAAAACTGGCCAATTGTAATTGACAGGTTAATTTTTTTTAGAGGATTGTCTTAGTAACAAACAGCTCAGCGAGCAGAAAAGCTTTGCTTACGTTCGTTGGGTTATTTCTGGGCTTTCTCTCCTGTGCTCTTCCTTTCTCCATCACTTTGAAACTTGTCGCTTTCACCGTGGACTATTTTACCCTTTGGGTAAAAAATAGGTAGCATATTATAAAAATTATTTAAGAAAGTCTATTATTTAAATACTTATTTTCCCACAGCTCCATTTAGCAGAAGATCAGTCAGCGTGTTGTGGGTTATTGTGTGCCTATCAGCAGCCTCAGTGATGTGAAGCTGTAATGTAGAAAACGTTCTTTCTCAAAGCCGAAAACTATCTGATTGGAAAATTCCATCAAATATAGTGGGGGTCACTTCATCCTTGGTTTATTGTTATAATTACCATTACTATCATTATTACTAGTATCCACAACCATTTACTAAATGCCTGATATATGCAGGGAACTGTTATAGATTTTATTTCTCATCCTCACAATGGTCCTGAAAGATGATGCTGTTATTCCAGTTTCCTTACCCAGGAGACTGAGGTCTAAGTAACTTACCCACATTCACACAGGTAGCATGTGGTAGAGTTGGAATTGAGACCCCACTCTTGTGTGATTTCAATGTCTGCACACTTTCCATAACATCAGAGGTTCTTGTATTTTTCCACTGAAGCTCCGAATGCGGAGAAAATCAATACATAATGCCTGGGGTCTATACCCTTTGTAGCTAGAAGTAGCCAGCAGCCAGATCAGAATTTCTTTGAAGTCTCATGCTTTAATCTTTAAAATTTATGCAAATTTAGCTTTCTACTCCATAATATAAAAGTATAAAAATAATCCTTTAAACTACTTGACATAGAATAAAATTTGAGCTCCAGGAAGAGCTCCTGTTTATTCCTTTCACATCCCTTTCTGCTCTGCTGGGTCCCACACCGGGTGTCTGCACACCTCGGTTGCGAAGGTCAGCACTGCACTGTGATGCATCTCAGTTAAATTCTTAGTACCAATATTCTTGATAAACCTTTCTGTTAAGGTGTAAACTGTCACTTGGCCAACGCTCAACCATAACAGTCGTCTTAACAGAGGGTAGAGTCCCTAACACTTCATATACAAATCCTAAATTGGTCTTTGTTGATTCTTCATGGAGATCTTTGAGTGACGTCTGTCTGGCTGGAAGTTTGGAGATGATTTAATCTTGTAGTTTGTAAATTTTGATTTTTTAGGAGCATAAGTCATTTTTTAAGTAAAAGTGTTCCTGGAGCTCTAATTTATAAAACGTAAAAGTAAAGACACTCTAGTGACCATCGAGGCTGAAGGCCGTGCTTGCGTGGTGTGCCCGCACCTGAGGGTACTCCAGGGACCCCAGATTCTGCAGAATGGATCTAATTCAAAGCACTCATCTTACTGATGGGGAGACCAAAGCAGAGAGCTTGAGGGACTTGTCTGCAATGACCCAACTGATTAGCAGTAAAGAGCCAGGCCTGCCAAGTGCCTCTAAGACCCTTGAAAGTCCTTGAGGTTTTCTTGCCATTTGAAGAACTGATTTCCTAACTGCCCTAACTGCTGGGAAGGAGTGTGCATGAGTCCTCCTGCTTGGGGCATCCCACTTGTATTAGCATCATGGCAGGATGGCCTCATTGTCAGGAGTGAGACTGGTGTCCTGGGCCTCAGAGACAGAACTCAATCCAGACTGGTGACCTGCTACACAAGCTGTCCCACCCCTCAAAAGGGCTTTGTAGAAGCTTCTCTGGACATGAGCAGGATGCTCTGTAACAAAAGCCGAAGCCCTCCCAAGTGTTGCTTGAGGCATGCATCCTTAAGGCCACCGTGCAGGAGTTTTGGAGTTAACAGTAGAGCTCACCATTCCCTTCTCCCCGTCAAAGCTCTGATTCAGTGTTCTACTCTGTTCTTCACCTGACTGTTGATTTACCTCTGCTAACTCTATCATTTTAAG
Source organism: Cacajao melanocephalus (assembly GCA_963573385.1). Classification (NCBI taxonomy): domain Eukaryota; kingdom Metazoa; phylum Chordata; class Mammalia; order Primates; family Pitheciidae; genus Cacajao; species Cacajao melanocephalus. The sequence goes on along the minus strand of CAUYLG010072511.1, from coordinate 42,302 downwards.
ACTTGAGCCAAAGACATAGCTCTTTCCCAAGTGCATATGGCAATTTGAAAAATGACTGAATGAGGTCATTGACATTGTTAAGGTGTTAGAGTGTGCTGGGATCTAGGGAAAGGGTTTATGGGGGAAGTGCACCGGGTACCCAGAGAGGACATTGTCCAAGAGCTCAGCCAGGCCACCACACACCCCTACAGCCGCAGTGTGGAGGGCATGTGGGGGCCACATAAAGACCTGCTGGGCCACCTCTGACCCACTGCTGACCCCAGGTTTAAGCTGACCTGTGCTGACTTACATGTGCGGGCCTTATTAAGCAAGGCCTTGGCAATCCTCTTCAGTTTCATTTGGATTTTCAGAGAACATGAAGTGACTATTAAACTTCTGTAAAGATATGAACTGCTCCACAATCTAGCATTACTGATATGGTCATCTCTTTTTTTATGTTTTTCAATTCATCAGCTGAACACCGATCAGCCCTGCTAGAAGACTGCCCAGTAGCTAACTCCCCAAATCCCTCTACCTCAGGAGGATTTTATAGTGGACGGGAATTACCCCACCTCTGCATGGGATAATCTAAGAGAGAGAACTGTCTGCTCATGCCACTGCAGGCATGACCCTTGCTGCCAGGTGCCATGCACACTCTGTGATTTGGCTGCAGGCCAGCCCCACCAGGCCAGCCCCTGGCCAGACAGACACAGGGTGACTCCATGGCCTCAGTGTTTGCTCAGCCAAGAGTGCTTCAGGTTTGGGCTCCCAAAATTCTACCCTTGGCCCTCATCTGTTGCAGGCCATATGGACGTAGTGCCATCTGGTTTAGCAGTTGTCGCTGTGAAAACCTAGAATCCTTATGCCATGTTCCTCTCCAATAACCTCTAGACATTTTCTCCATTGCACCCCATAAACACAAGCAGTATCTGCACACCACTTTGAGGGCCATAAACTCTACAGCTTTCCTGTTGAAGGTGGCTCAAGGTAATCTTCCAGCCCTGCTTATTCATCGTAGATGCCAGATCTTCCAATTGCATATGTTTAATCCCTACTGTTCCTTTTATCTATTGTTGTCTAACCAAACACACCAAATCTAGTGTCATGAAACAAACACCATTCTGTTACATGTATGGATTCCCTGAGGAATCTGAAAAGGGCCCAAAGGGGTGGCTTGTCCCTGCTCCACACTGTCTTGGCCTCAGCTGGGAAGACTTGAATGGCTGGAGTTGGTCTGAGCACCTGGGAGCTGGAATCATTTGGAGGCTTCAGAGGCTGGCCTCAGTTGGACTGTGGAGCAGAGCACTTCTGTGTGGCCTCTCCGTGCAGGTCAGCTTCTCACAGCATGGCAGATGGCTTCTGAGAGGCAGCGCCCCAGGAGAGAGCATTTGGAGAACAAGTGTTCCTGGAGACCGAGGTGAAGCTGCAAGGCTTCTTCTGACCTAGCCTGGGAAGTCACACGGCATCACATCCGCTGCATATGATTGCTTACAACAGAATCACATAAGTCAGCCGAAGTTCAAAAGGAGGAGAATTAGATGCTCCGTTTTGGTGAAGGAAGGATAGTGTCACATTTCAGGAAAGCATGTGGGATGAGAGATAGTGTTGTTCGTCTTTAGAAAATGCAGACTGTGTCAATCCACTGTCTGGCCACAACAGTTCACAACCCCTCCCACATCCAAAATGCACTCTGTCCTTTCTTGAGACTCCCAGAGTTTTTCCTGTTATGGCATCAACTCAAAGTCCAGGATCCCATCAGCTCAATCAAATCTGGATGTGGATGAGGCACCTCAAATGCGGTTTCTCAGGTACAGTTACCTGACGATGCTGCTTCTCAATCTGAGACCTGTGAATGAAAGAGACAAGTTATGTGTCCCCCACACCCAGTAAACAATGGGGATAGGGGATACAGAAACTGCATCAGACATTCTCACTTAACAAGAGGGGAAGGTTGGAATGTGTGGCACGTAAGTCACCAGTCCATAGCAATTCTGAAGTCCAGCTGGGCAAATCAGATCAGGTCCTTGATTAAGGTCCAGTTCTACTTTCTGGGAGTTGTTTTCTGTGGCTCCTGGTTTTTCTGCCTTTTTTTTTATTTTTTTGAGACAGAGTCTCCTTCTGTCGCACAGGCTGTGGTGCAGTGGCGTGATCTCCTCACTGCAACCTCCACCTCCCAGATAGCTGGGATTACAGCTGGGATTCAAGCAATTCTCCTGCCTCAGCCTCCCAAGTAGCTGGGATTACAAGTGCCCACCACCACGTCTGGCTCATTTTTGTGTTTTTAGTAGAGATAGGGTTTTACTATGTTGGCCAGGCTGGTCTCAAACTCCTGACCTCAGGTAATCCACCTACCTCGCCCTCCCAAAGTGCTGGGATTACAGGTGTGAGCCACCATGCCCAACCCTCACTCTTCTTTAAACTGTCGTCAAATCTTCACCAGCCCCATCAGGCTTCCTTCCAAAATTAATGCCGCGTATCTTAGGTTTTGTTGTACTACCACACCTTCAGGTGTCAAATTCTGCTTCCGTTATCTACTGCTGTGTAGCAAACCATGCCAAACTTAACAGCATTTCCCAACCATCACTTTATCATACTCGCAGATTTCTGTGGGTCAGGAATTTGAGCAGGATGCTGTGGGAATAACTTGTCTTTGCTCCATTATACCTGGAGCCTCATCTGGGAATACTTGAATGACAAAAGTGACTTGAGTGTCTGGAGGTGACTTGGCTGGCTGGGAGCTAGAATTATCTAGAGGCTTCTTCACTCATGTGTTGGCTTCTGGGTTGGAATGACTCCAAGGCTGGAGTCAGCTGGGACAGTTGACCAGAGTACTTGTAGATAAGCTCTTACTTTCCCTAACTCCTTCCTTTACAATTCTTTTTTGGCTTTGATTGTTTGTATGGTTTTTTGTTTTGTTTGTTTGCTTGATGTCTTACTGGTAGAACCCCTTCTATTTCATTTGAAATCTATTAGATAATTCAATAATACATGTAAAATAGAGAAGAATATTAACTCTTCTGGAGTCCCATGGAATAGAAGTCAAAAGTTCTAAAGAATGAATAGTGAAAACAAAGTCTCTCCTCTGATTGACCCTCAGCCATCCAGATCTCTTTTTCAGAGACAATAATTGTACTACTATCTTGTAGATAGTGTACACATTTACAGATCTTTATGTATATTCACACACACACACCTGTTCTTTTATTCCCAAAAAATGGTATATACATCATGCTGTAGTTTGCTTTTTAAATTTAAAAGCAACAGATCGTTCCATATCTGTACGTGAGTAGTGCTGCTTCATTCTTTGTCATGGCTACATACTATTCCAACAGCATCTGTTTGTCAAGAAATAACCCATCATCATCCCAGAAAGTAACCCAGTGTCCTCTACTAATGGGTAATTTGGGTAATTTCCTATTTTTTTGTTGTTTGGTTTACTATTACATACAGGCACATGTGTTTGCGTATGTATTCAGGTATTTCAGGAAACTCTACATCTGCCCTCTGAGGGAGGTTCCTACCTCAGTCAAGGGAAATAGGGTTTTTTGTTTTTTTTTTTGAGACAAAGTTTTGCTCAGTTCCCCAGTCTGGAGTACAATGGCGGGATCTTGGCTTACTGCAGCCTCAACCTGCCAGGTTCAAGTGATTCTCCCACCTCAGCCTCTGGAGTAGCTGGGATTACAGGCACCTGCCATCATGCCCAGCTAATTTTTGTATTTTTAGTAGAGAGGGGGTTTCACTATATTGGCCAGGCTGATCTTGAACTCCTGACCTCAGGCGATCCACCTGCCTCAGCCTTCCAAAGTGCTGGGATTACAGGTGTGAGCCACCACGTCCTGCTGGAAATATGCATTTTAAAATTTGATAGATCTGGTCACTAGCCACTAAATATGAAGGAAGAGAGGGAGGGAGGGAGGGAGGGAAGAAAGGAGAGATAGAAAGAGAGCGAAAGAAAGAAAGAAAGAAAGAAGGCAAGAAAGAAAAAGAAAAAGAGAGAAAATTACGTAGATATTTCCAAATTGCCTGCCACTGAGGTTGTATCATTTTACGCTCCCATAAGCAATATATGAGATAACCTGTTTTCTTTATTCTCATCAATAGTATATTAGCAAACTTTTTAAAACTGCCAATTCTGACAGGTAAAAAATTATATTGCTTTGTAGTTTTAATGTGCCTTTCTGTTATGAGTGAGGTTCTGCATCTTTTCATATGGTACTTTCTTTTATGAAGTCTTTTTTAAATTTGTGCTTGGAAGATGAAATGTTGCCCAAAGATCAAGCAATATGCAAATAATTTAGAAATCCCAATTTTCTGATGCAGGTTTTATTCTAGTTAGCTGTTTTTATCCTAACTAATATGGGGCATTCTGCAGGGTGCTGCATAAGAATCAATCTCCCAACTTTACTGAATGTTTGTTAAGAAGTGCCTCATCAATTTTAAGGATTGACTTTTAATTTGCGAGTATAAATATTTCAACCCTGATTCGGTAGTCTCCACTATACCAAAAGCTGTTATGCTGAAACCCATGTTGTCTTATTAAATGAATTATTTTAAAAATTCAATTCAGTAATAACATGAATGAGACAATTAGAAAGTTTGACCATCAACTGGATATTATGGATAAGTTACATTTTTTAACTGCGCTAGTGGTATTGTGGTTTTATTGGGGAAAAAGGAGTCTTTATATTTTAGAAATTCCTGCTGAAATAATTATGGATTAAGTGATATGATATCTGGCCAGACACAATGGGTCAAGCCTGTAATCCCAGCCCTTTGGAAGGCCAAGGTGGGTGGATCGCTTTGAGTTCAGAAGTTTGAGACCTCCTAGACAACATGGTGAAACCCTGTTTCTACCACACACACACACACACACACACACACACACAGACACACACACACACACACAGACACATACACACACTAGCCAGGCATGTCGGCATGCACCTGTGGTCCCAGCTACTCTGGAGGCTGAGGCTGGAGAATTGCTTGAACCGGGGAGGTAGAGGTTGCAGTGAGCTGAGATTGCTCGACTGCACTCCAGCCTGGGCAACAGAGTGAGACCCTGTCTCAAAAAAAAAAATGGTATCTGAGATTTGCTTCACAATAATTCTAGAAGAGGTAAGTGGATGAACGTGTAAATGAAATAACACAGGTCATGAGTTAATAATTACTGAAGTTGAATGTGGAGTATGTGGTATTCTATTTCTGTATCTGTTGAAATTTTCTAGAAGAATTTAGAGATTCAATAGATAAGTACTAAGTTTTTATTATGTGCAAGGCATAGTTACCGGTGTTGAAGAAAATAGACACTTCGCAAGTGCACAGGACCTTGTTTGCTGGTTCTCTGCAGGAAGCCCGTCCTGAGATACTGCACACAGTCGATGCTCAGTAGACAGAAGTCCTGAAATCCAGCCCACACACTCCTGCCCACAGGGCTGCTCTATTCTCTGTTCCCACTAGTGGTGACCCTGATGATGTGCCCTACAAGACTGCAACAGAACAGGTGCTATGGGGCTTGAAGGAAGGTGAAGTCCCATTCATTCAGTATCAGGAAGGTGCTTCTGGGAGCTCATGGGGATTTACATTAAGGGGCCTGAGACAAAGAACATCCATCATACCCAAGACAACGTTTCTAAGCAAAGTGAAATGGCCCCTTTAACAAGAATTATTTCTTTTAGGAGCCTGTTAGGGAGTTGCTAATGGTAAGAGGAATCACTCAAAAGGCTATTAGGGATCACAAAACCTTACAAGATAACCAGTGCTCATCTGCTCTCTGGGCCTGTTTTATTTAGAGTCCAGAATAATATGATGCCCAGAATGTGCTGCTTAATGAATGCCCTCTCATAAAGAAGAAGGATGGTATCATAAGTAAGAAGAGAATCAGAATTAGAAAATTATCAAAGGAAATATCAGGAATGCAGGGTGATATACTGGTCCTGTGGGTATGTCTGAGTGATCACTTAGCTCAGAGGCTGAGAAAATCAGGGTTTTAACGTTTGCATGCAGGTGTTGGTATAGTTGCCTCAGAATGAGAAGAAAAAAAGATTTTTAGAAAAGCTAGTTACATCTCGACTAGAAGAAGGCTCTTTTGAGAAAGCATCAATGTCACATTACAAACGCCATTCAAATCTACCAAATGGGCCAGATGGTTGCCCCAATACTGCATGCTGCCAGCTGCCCATTGCTACAGATGAAGTCTTTTCTGCTGACGTTTGTGCAGCCCACAAGCACACTATGGAGTGTTGATTCTTTTGATGCTATTTAACATGTATGTGTCATCATAATTATAAACCATAAATATACATGACACCACGCAATAAATAAAATTGCCCAGCTTCCATTCTGAAAGGGGAGGAGACTGTATTTATTACCTGAGAAGAGAGGGCGGCTAATGTTCATTTTCCATTCTTTGTAAACGTCACTCCTCTCGAGTTGGGTGCTCTAGATGGCTTCATTTTCCCCAGGCCTTATCCCTCCCAAACAGCACAGACTCCTAGGGCTAATACCTTATGCTAAGTGCCAGGTTTTAGAGCAAGCCTGGACCAAAAGTCAGGCAGATACAATTCAGGGGAATCCAAATAGTTCTAAATTAAGCCAAACTATTTTATTTGACACATACCAAAAGTTCTTTGGAGGTCACATAAACAAGCAGGTGTACGATGTAAAAGGAAGTAGGTAAATGGAAGTGAATCAGATTCTTTCAAAAAAGACATTTTTCTCAATATGCATTTCTTTTTGCTTTGAAAGAAGCTGATTCAGTGCCATTCACCTATTTAGTAGGCAGTACATTTATTTGTATCTGCATCTATAAAGCCCGAGTGCCTTTTCCCTCTACAAAAAGCTGAGCTTGTATTTGTGGGGTTGGGGAGGGGTGCAGGGGGTGCTAAAAATCCCACACAATTCAGGCAGCCACAAATATATAAATGAACTGGCGGAGATAGAACCCCTGCCTCCGGGCACATTCAGTCTTCTTCAGGAAGACCTGTTTAGAACACAACATCTTTATTTCGGCCCAGAGACCCCGGAGAATGCGTTCCATGGCTCTATAAATACAAGACTCAGATGCTGCCTGACACCCAGCATTTCTGCTTTTTAACATGTAAATAAATGAATGCTCAAAGCAAGTAAATATCTGTGTGTTGAGTTTACAATCTTCTCTTTTCAGAAATATCGACAGTATATGGCAGGACTTCTGGCTCCTCCTTATGGTGTTATGGAAACGGGCTCTAACAATGACAGTAAGTGGAAAATGTGAACATTCTGTATCTAAAAATGTGTCATGTGGTGTGTGTTTTTATGTGACAAAAAAATATGTCCTACACCAGCTTGTCGGAGTAAGTCTCCAGACTCATTTGGGGATAAACAAACCTGCCAGCTCACAATGGAGATATTTTTAAAGAAATGGTCAATCTAGTATTATTCGGCAGTCTTAGCTGGTAGAGAGGTATGATCTGGTGCCAGCTGGAATTTCAGCGTGCTTAGAATACTTTCCCAAAATATCTACCTGCATCTTATAGTGAAAGCCAGTGTTGTTTCTGTGCCCTTTTAAAGAAGGGAGGCACGAACTGTATTTGTCTCAGTCCTATCTGGATACCTGAGAGCCCCACCTCTTGCTTTTTTTGACTCTATTGATCAAGGGGAGAAGCAGGGCGAGTCATTTATTTAATCTTCTGAATCATGGCCTCTTCCAATTCCAGGCCTTTGTGGATTTTAGATGCTCTTACCACACACACACACGAAGTGACTATGGAAGGTGACGTACAGGTTAATTTGTTTAACTGCTGTCATCATTTCACTAGGTGTATGTATATAGAAACAGTGTGTCGTACACATTAAATATTTTTAATTTAAAACATCCAGACCTTTTATGAGAGACCAGTCTCTGGCTGGTCAGCAAAGAAAGGATTTTTTTCTCTGTGGTGCCCTTCTCTAGTGGGTCCCCACTAAACTCAAAGAAACCCATGTGTCCCCTGAGTCTTTTGATCTGTTCATGCATGTTGGAAATACTGTTTGCATTTGTTAACATTGCATCTATGAGTCTCCTTATGAAGCTCTTGTGTGTATACGTGTAACAAGATTCCAGGTCCTGGAGTCTTTGGAGCTATAGGGCTTCAGCCAGCAGACCTGGTGATGGAGCAGGCAGGGCCTGCATCTTCAGAGCCACAGCCAGTCACCCTTCACATCCGCTTCCTGGATCCTGGAATTCCCACCCCACTCACTGACTCGTCACTCACTGCAAGAGATCTTCCTCCCTGCCGGACCGCAATCCTGAGTGAACAACCTCACTCTCCTCCCCTCATTTCACAATTTCTGTGCAGCCCCTGCCCTGTCTCCCCGTTTGCCTTCTACTTTCCTGCAGAGGAGGAGGGTGGGAGGGACAGGGTCATCCTTCCTTTCCTCTCTTGTTCTTGATTTCTTTCTCTCCTGGCTAAGCTAGGGATGGCTGGCTAATTAAAGCACCTGAGTTGCAGTCCCAGCAGGGCTGTCTCCCAGCTGTGTGGCATCCGGCAAGGCACTTAGTCTCTCTGTGCCTCAGTTTCCTCAGAGGGTTGTGAAGATCCAAGGAATCAAAATATGTCAAGTGTTTAAAAGGGTGCCAGGCATGTAAAAAGCTCCCAAATGGCATTGGCTATTATTTCCTCAACCCCAGTCACTCTTCAATGCCTCAAAGTCTGGCTTTGCCCCATCCTTCTTGAAAAAAACCACTCTAAAGTTACCAGTGACCAGACCTGTTCGTTCACATTGTCCACGTCCAGACTCCATTCCGTCTTGGCTCCCGGGGGCCACTGTGGAATCCTGGCTCCCTCCTCTCTCTCTGGCCACTCACATTTTGTTCTCCTCCTCCCTTCCCGTTACTGAAGAGTTGAGCCGTGGCTTCTTCCCTTTCCTCCTCCATACTTACTTTCCCTCTTCCACAGCAATGCTTTACAGCAGCAGATACAGACACCTCCCAAACCAACACCCCTGTTTCATCCTCCTAGGGGCAGCCTAACTTTCCTGGTGACCTCGGGTTCTCTTTCTACCTGGATGTCCTGCTGGCCCCTCAAGCTGGAAATGTTGATAAGCGAACAGATTTGGGAACAGATTCTGATTCCCAAAAAACCAGCCCCTCCGGAGAGGCCCATTTCCAACAACTCCATTGTTCTCCTCTTGTGCCCGGCTCTAAACCTCAGCCACTTTGGACTCCTCCTTTCTCTCACCACTACCCCGGGAGGCCAGAGGCTCACCAGGGCCTGGCCCCTTCCTTTGCGTATTCATAGTCGTCCTCCCGGTTCCTTCTGCGGCCACCTGGCCTCAGGCTTCATCTCTTCGAATTTATGACTCAACTGGCTCTGAACCTTCACCATCTCACCCTTGGTCTAGCCTAGACCTGATTTCCCCAAGACATTTTTTAACTTTTATTATGAAAAATTTCAAACATACAGAAAGTGGAGAGAATGGTACAGTTATAGCCTTATTTTCATCACTTTCATTTAACTGATATCAGTATTTTAGTACTTCAGTATATTTCTTAGTAGTAAATTAATGCGCATTTTAATATTATTTTGCCATATTTTCTTCTAATCACAATCACATATACATGTCACATCAAATACATTACCAGGCAGTCTTGAAAATAAAGACTTTTTTATGTATAACCAGAGCACCACCGTCACACCTAATAACTGGCATGATTTTCCTTAATCACATCCGCCACCCAATCCATATTCAAATATTCCCAGCCGAATGCCTTATTGCTGATTGCTCAAACTGGACTTCGGTCAAGGACCATGCCATTGCATCTGGTATTTATGTCCTAAATGTCTTTTAATGTTGTACAGTCTCCTTCCCTCCTTTCTCCTGATCATATCCCTCTGCTGCTTCAAACCTTTCAATGATCGCCCATTGCCTACCATGGAATGTGAAATTCCAAGACTATTAATGTTTTAGTCCAACTGTCATGTTCCTGTGTGGCCTCAAATCACCTTTTCAGTATCATTTCTCTACAGATACCTAATTTCCAGCTACTCATATGTGGTGATTTGTGCAACTGTGTATTTATCTTATTGAACCTGCTATAAAGTAAGCTCCTGTGACAGTCAACTCTACTTCTTTCAGATGGATGGTCGATAGGTGGATAGAGGGATGGATGATTCAGGATGAGCTTCAGAGTGCCAACTTGACGCCATACTTTCCCTTTCTGACAGACCTGGGAAGTGATGACGAGCCTGTTAATACTCTCTGTTTCAGAGAATAGCTCTTCTCTGTCTCTTTCCTGCCTGTGTTTTTGTGTCTTGTGCGGTCCCAGGTGTGGGTCAAAGCTTTAATCAGGGAATGCTTCCAAAGTCTCTTTCGTCCTCACTCCTCCTGCATTCTGTACTACTGCCTACTCGGATGAGCACTCAGGTTTTTTGTTTTTGTTTTTGTTTTTGTTTTTGTTTTTGAGTCAGGGTCTCATTCTCTCACCCAGCCTAGAGTGCAGTGGCATGATCTTTGCTCACTATAGCCTTAACCTCCCAGGTTCAGGTGGTCTTCCCACCTCAGCCTCCCGAGTAGCTACAGGCATGCACCACCATGCACAGCTGATGTTTTTGTAGAGACAGTTTTCATCACGTTGGCTGGGCTGCCCTAGAACCCCTGGACTCAAGAGATCCACCCACTTCAGCCTCCCGAAGTTCTGGGACTACAGGCGTGAGCCAGTGCATCCAGCCAGCACTCAGCTCTTTTCATGCCGATATTGTAAATCCTGTGTAGCCCCTTGTGTAAAAATCAAATGTCCTGTTTATTCAGAATTTTGATTTACTGTATTTTTTTGGTTGCAAACCGTCTCATACTATGCCAGTTTGAAGATAGGTGCCAGCCACCCATCAAAACGACCTGTGCTTCTGTCTCCTCTAGATAAGGTCACTTGTGCCTGCCAAACTGGAGGCATTAAGCTCTGCTGGGGCAGTGAACCTCCCAGTATGGTATAGCCACCCTTACCACATCAGTCAGGGGAGGAGCCTGAAGGAGGTGAAAAGGAACAGGACTGCCTGTAGTAGATACTCATGCAATGTTTGTAAACCAATGACAAATGAGTGAATGGATGAGTCATTAGCTCTCTAGCTAAGAAAACTGAGATACCCCCTGGAAACAGCCTCTGCCATGCTCAGACTTGACTTGGAGAAAGCCGGAGTTTGCTTTGCTCACGATGGAAGTTGTTTTCTGACGTCTTTCATGTGCTACTTGCCCCAGCTTCAGATCACTGGAGCCGAGTGGGGTAGTTTGCAGAGTAAAATCATAGCAGGTGAAGCTTAGGAGTTGATGTGCCTGTCCAAAATTCCGAGTCTTCTGGTGCCTAAATCAGTGGAATTCGTTGCTTTTATAGTGAAAATGAATCAGTGATGGGTTTTTAACCTCTGTGAAAGTAAAGCATATGGTAAAAGCAAAATAAGCCTGGGTTTTGGTGTTTGGGCACTTGGCCCCGCTCCTGATTCATTGATTTATTTAAGCAGCATTATGTAAATTTTTATATTTCTAAGCAGCATTATGTAAGTTTTCATGGAAATGCAAATTGAAAACACTGAAATTTTATTTGGTTTCGTTCAACAAAATTTTAATTCCACTTTACCGGTTGATCATACAACTCATGGCTTCTCTCTCTTTTTCCTCCTTTAGGGATTCCTGACAAGGAGAACGTGAGTAGCTGCTCTCTCTGTCTATCTTCTAAAAATTGTTATAAGGTAAAAAATAATCAGCAAAGAGAGCTCTCAACCCACATTCAACAGAGCAATAAATAATTTTTCTAATCTCATTCTGGCATCTTTGGCAAGTCAGTTTGAAATAGCAAGGGGAGAAGGTTGATTGCTCTGACACGGTCGTCACATGTCCCTGATTTTAACCAGTCTGAAGAAAGGTTATTCTAGGGGCAAATGCTACAGTTGCTAAGTGTTTTTTTTTTCCCCCCATGATGCATACGTGGCAGTCAAACAACGCATTAGCCTAATAGCATGTAGAAAACTAGTTGTTTCTCCTTAGTAGGAATACAAACTATGAAATGCAGGGTCAGTTGATGAATTTGTCTAATTACATCCAAGTGCACTAGTGTCAACCTTTCTCTTTGGAAACTGAAAATAATTAATTGCTGTAATTGTTTCTATAAAACTGTATTCTTTCTGTAAAAGAGTAGATGGTTTAGGACAAAGATTTCACCAGTAAATAGCAAACATTCCAAGAGTGGTCATGGCTTAGTGGCATACCTTTGCATGCAAATAATAATATTATTAATTCTATTAACTAGCATCTAAATTTATGCAACAACATGGAAGGGTGAATGATAGGAGTGTGCAGTGATTGATCTGAAGCAGTGCTTGGTTGGCTCTCAAGATATGTCACTTTATAATTGTGTCCTTTGATTGCTGTACTCAAGTGGTAATGTTATAGAATTGTCACCCTTGTCTTTCTCTGCTTTCACTCCCGTGTCTGTGGGAAGATATACTGTCTGAATTCAGTTTAGATGATTTCTGTATCCTTTCTCAGATATCAGGCTCTGGCTTTCTTTGGCTCTTCCTCTTTTCATAGTGTTGGTTTTAAAGGGACTCATTGGGATTTCTAGCTCACTGCTATACCAGTACAAACTTGGTGGGGGGGTTGTTTTTCAGTTTTTGGTTTTTTTGAGATGGATTCTCGCTCTGCCACCCAAGCTGGAGTGCAGTGGTGCAATCTCAGCTCACTGCAACCTCTGTCTCCTGGGTTCAAGTGATTCTCCTGCCCCAGCCTCCCAAATCGCTGGGATTATAGGCATGCACCACCACACCCAGCCAATTTTGTATTTTTAGTAGAGTTGGGGTTTCTCCATGTTGGTCAGGCTGGTCTTGAACTCCTCATCTCAAGTAATTCATCCGCCTTGGCCTTCCAAAGTGCTGGGATTATAGGTGTGAGCCACCACACCTGGCCAAACTTGAGTTTAAGACCTAGAAATGCCACTTCAGATGTCACACCAAAATTTACTTTGTTTGGTCCAGCAAAGGATTTCAGTTCCTCACTGTGTGGCCTTGCCCAAGCTACTTGATTTGTCTAGACATCCTCATCTCCTCTTTAAAATGTGGATGTTACCTTAAAAGGAAATTATGAATATCGAATGAGATAATCTGTGGAGAAAGCACAGACGAGTAGAGTAGGTAGGCTTAGTTAACGTTGGGACTATTATTAAGGTTAGTATTTTCTCTAGTCTTGTATCATCTTCTGGCTACTCTTCACCTCTGAAAAATATCCTACCCTTTAATAAAGTAACTGTCCTTTTGCCTTTTATGGCTGTCCCTTCTTCAGTGAACCTTGCCATTGATATTTAGTCATAAAAAATACCTTTGTATGTTGAGTCAAACTCTAGATAATCAGGCTCATAAAGATTCTAAAGCAACAAACTGATCTTGCCACCATTTTGGATGCGGATGTCCCGAATTATCCATCCTACAACACATAATACACAAATGATTTGCCAAATAAAGATGATAAAAAGGCCTTGTACTTCCTCATCAAGGGACTGTCAGTGATGTGGGGAGCTCACACAGAATGTCCAAGCCCCGGGAAAGCTGAAATGTTCTAGGCTTCAAAAGGAAGTAATGTCGCTCTTGAGCACCCTGTGACCTTTAGGTGGGACCCACTGCAGTGGGACAACAGGCACAGGGCTCTAAGCAGGGGGCCTAACAGCTGTCATCATGTAGCTCACTTGGTGACAAAATAGGCATTTAAAGTTTGCAGAACAATGAGCTAGTCAGATACAATGAACTGTTAACATGTTGTTCTGAAAGATTTGGGGAACGGGCCAGGCCGTCTCCCTAATACTAGTAGTAGTACATGCTTATTTGTATTTGTCTAGGCTATTCTAGGTCACATTCTCTAGCAAACAGAGAATTCTCTATTAGCACAAAGAGTAGATGTATCCTCACCACGTGTTGTTAGGAAAGCTCTCCAATGCCATCAAAGTACAGCAAATGAGATGAAAGGCATTCATGAGCAGAGTCAAAGCTCTAGAAAGATAAAAAGGAACCTAGGAGCCTTAAAGTGGTGTTAACGGAAAATGTTTCCTTTGTAGGAGACAAGTTGTGTTATGATGGTTTCTTTTATCCTGTACCTTCTTTAACCATATGCTGGGCAATAGTATATTCCCCTTATGTTTCAAAACAACAATAAAAGCATTTAGACTATTGTTTCAGTGTCCAAACAGATTCTTTGTGGAAAAAAATATATTCTCCTTTCCAGCTTCCCCTCATCATTTAGTTAATCACCATGTTTAACTTTTTATCAAATATGTAGACATCAACACGTGCTGTTTGTGGCTGCCTTGCCAGCTACCTTTTATATTCAGACTCAGCCTTACCTTGCACAAAAAGAAATTCCTTTTCATAAATTGCACCTTTTTAGAAACAAATGGACTGGCAGCTACTTGCTGGATTATTTTATCCACTATTTATTATAATTGATAGAGATATCATTTAATGTTAGATGACGCAGGACCCTGGAACCTATAGGATATCGAGAAAAATGTTAGAAAACAACCATGCAGCCTGCACACATAGTGAGACTCTGTCTCTACACACACACACAGCACATACATACACACACACATACATACATACACACACACTAGCTGATGTTTCACACCTGTACTCCCAGCTACTCAGGAGGCTGAGGTGAGAGGATCACTTGAGCCTGGGAGGTTGAGGCTACAGTAAGCCATAATCACATTACTACACTCCATCCTGGGCAACAGAGCAAGACCCTGTCTCCAAAAAAAAAAAAAAAAAGAGAGAAGAGAAAAAAAAAAACAAAACAACCATGGAGCCAATAAAGCAAGTGGATTATTTTGACCAAAGATAATCCCATAAGGCTGTATAAACCCTTTCAACTTTACCTTTTGAAGACCAACTGAATTCAAACTGTTTTCTGTGGAACACAGTTTTTAAAACTCTGCTTTACAACATGATTGTGATACAGCCCCAGAGCCTATGAAGACACCTTAGCCAGGGTCACCAGTGTGTCCTTGGCAGCTGTGTCCCTCTGCACTAGGGTACCAGTGACCTCACCAGTGCCATTACCACTCTGAAACTTATGTGTAACCGGCCAACGTACAAAACTCTTAATAGGAGGGTGAAACCACAAAATGCTGAAGCTTTGAAAATCTTGATCCAGCTTGTCCTGATTTTGAAGGACACATTGCACTGCTTATCGCCCAAATGAAGATTAGATTAGCAGTGCTGGCCCAATCCTGAGAGTTGTGTAGTGTGTAAATACTGCTTTCATTAGCTGGCCTATTAGAAAGTGTAGCCCCCGAGCCAGGACTTACTTTGCCCCACCTCCTAGAAAACACGGAGACCTCTTGTCGAAGGTGCCAAGGACAACTTCAGCTCTCCAGCCTCTGAAGAAATGTTTGTTTTTGTACTTGTAAGTTGTGCATTTTATGGGGCAGTGTCCTTGCTGAATTTCTTTCTGCTTTTTATTCCATCGGTTTTTCAATTCTTACAAAAGCAAGCCATGCCATATCTCTTTCTAGCTTCTGCAGTGGTAAACTCATCGCATTTTTAGGATGACGTGTAGTTGTCATCCATCTAAATGGTAAATAGGAAATGTAGCTAATACTCTAGGACTCTGATCCTTCTGCTGTCATTTAGGCCATGTGTTGGTTGCGTCTGAATGCTCTTGACATTGTTCCTAGGACCTGCTTGCCGTGAGTTTGTTGGTGAAAGGAGATGTATTGGGTGGTGGTTCATTGGGGTGTTTTGAGGTTGTGGTTCATTGCTATATTTTAGAATCATTTTTGTAATACTATGAATTACATTTGGTAATTGTTTTAATATTCTACATTTTGTTTCTTTACAATTTTTAAAATCTGTCTTATGAAACAGAACTTTTTTATGCTGCTGCCATGCTGACGATTTTCTAGGGTTGCAGCTGAGATACTCTGCATGACCCTGCTTTGAATATGTTCCCTTCATGTTTTTAGTAATCAGAATTTGATTTGGGCAAGATATTTAAGAGAAACTATGTAATGTTCAATGGTTAAATAATAATAACAGAAGAAATGAGTTTCTCTTTGGCCAACAGCTTCTTGCTCTCACTTTAAAACATTGCATGGCCTTGAGATGCGGCTCGGAATCATTCCACTGTCAGCACGGTGCGAGGAGTGTGACGTCATGTTATTAGTAATGTAGGCGCTGCTGCTTTCAAGTTGTGGGAGAGTATATTGCTATCTTCAGAAATATTTTCTCCTGCACTGAAGGCAGTTATCTTCATCACCAGTTACTTTGGGCTGCTAGCACATTATCTTAATTAACTGTGAGAATAAAATAGATAGTATCACTTATGTTTGACGTATTTGAATTTGTATTGTTCTGTTTTTGAAAAACTGAGAACAAATTATTTGCAAAATATGTCTTATGGTTAGGAGAGAAAATTGTAGTGTTCTCAGACTGGATAAACTAATCTAGTGTTGACATGTCATTTAGGGTTTAGATTCTCTTCTACCAACAATTCTGTGTCAGGCAGGCTCTCTGAGTCCACAGATATTAAATATTCTGTAGTCACCCTCTTTACCTTTAGATGACATTACATTGAAGATACTTGACAGATAAATGCACATATATATATAATATATAGACATACATACATATTTATACATGTGTAAATTATATATATAACAATTTCCATTCTTTAAAAATTTCAGAAAAGAAAATGGTCAAATCACCTTATGGTCCAGAATTGTTCAGAATTCCTATTGCCAGTTTTTATAAATGTCTAAATCCTTTTTATTTTAATTTAGTTTTCTTTTCTATTTCCCTTCAGCCAAAGAATGACTCAGAAACACCCATGGAATATACCACTGCTTGCTTGAAAACCTTTAATTTAATGAACATTTATTGATCCATCTCAGGCCCTCATAGTGGACTATGAAAATATGACACTGCAGCCAGGCAGACAGAAGCGCGTGTGAACGATCAGAACAGTGAAGCATTGTGGGTACTTGTGTGGTCAGGGTAGTGCGGCCTTAGGACGGGGATTGAGGAGCTCTTTGGGTTTCAGTTAAACTTCCAGCTTTGCCAATTTCTAACTTGTGAACATGAACAAGTTACTTAACTGCCTTACTCATTTGTTTCCTCATCTACAGAAAAAGAATAATAGTAGTGTCTTGCCCCTGGAGGTGTTCAAGAGGATTAATGAGATAATGTATGCCAAGGACTTAGCCAGTGCTGGCCTCTGGGATCTGCTCTGTGGAGACACATAGTGGGACTGTGAAGTTGTCGTTAGGAAGAAGGGAAGGGGTTCAAAGTGGCACCCTGGAGGAGGCAATGCCGGGTGGATGCTTGATGGAAGATGGGTGCTACCCAGGTGGAAGGGAAAGCATATGCCAGGGTGAGAGCGTTGCATGAACAAAGGAAAAGATTACCCGAATCTTCTCTTTTGAGGCTCATTTCAGCAGCTTGAAATATAAAACTTTAATTATTTTGGGCACTCTTCTTTCTAAGGATCCCTTTCAAAGTTATAAAAACTTGGCTTCCAAGCCACAGGCATTTCAGTGTCTCAATAAAACATCTTTCTCACTCCTCCCCAAAAAGCTTGAACTCTTTTGAGTCTGGAGGGGGAGTTAGCTTGAGTTTCCCCCTATTTGTACTTCTCAAAGTCATGCCTTCTTTTTTAAAGTGACAGAACTGGATTGTGTTTGGAGGCTATTCACTCTGACCTCCAGCCCCTTTTCCGTTATAACTGCCCAGTCAATACTCCCTCATTC
Source organism: Cacajao melanocephalus (assembly GCA_963573385.1). Lineage (NCBI taxonomy): Eukaryota > Metazoa > Chordata > Mammalia > Primates > Pitheciidae > Cacajao > Cacajao melanocephalus. Next base: position 24,580 of record CAUYLG010072511.1, on the reverse strand, counting down.
CTGTTGTTCCCTTTTGCTTTCCCCTCTTATGAATGGATTACTTTGCAAAACTGTCTATTGAATTTTGCCCTCTTTTTCCTTTTCTGTTTGTCAAGGTCATTTTAAATTTCAAACTAGTTCTCCTGACTGCCAGCCACCCCCACTCAATTGGGTATCATTGTTAAATTTGATAAGAATGTTTTTGATTTGATTCCATATTCAAGGCATTAATAAGCATGTTAAATTTAGCAGTTAGCAGCATTCAGCCCAGTACCTAAGCCTGTGGAATTCAATTTGTTTGTGCTAATTTATTTGCATACATGATTTATGATTACCCCATCCAGACATAAAAGAAACTTGGGAAAATATACCATGAAAATTCTGAGTGAAACAAGAGCTAAGTCATTGAATTCACTTCTGTCATGCTTTTCACTCAATTGTAGTTTGAGGGAAAAGGAAGACAATAATTTTCTTTCTGTCTCCAAAGGCATTAGTATGATGGGGTTCAATACTCATTCATTGTTACAATCCATGTCCCCAGAAGCGCATGTTTCCATCCCTGACACTTAATAGCCAGTGACAAGTCACTCACTTCTAGGAGCTTCAGTTTCCTCACTGGTAAAATGATGATCTGACCTACCACAATAAAAGGATTAGTAAAATCAAGCCAGAAAGGGGTAGGGGGTAGAGGGGGGGTGGGACAGGATTCCAAAACTCAACACTGCTCTCAAATAGAAAACATTCTAGTCAGCTTACATGGAGCGTAATTCTAGACAAGATCACATCCTGTTTCTATAGCCTCAGTCCCAGGATATTTTTCAATCTTGCGGGGGGCTCTCTGAGGCAGGACTGTGTGTCCTGGGTTAAGTGGAGATTGGGCCTGGAAAGCCTCGGAGCGTTCCTCTTGCATCCTGTTAGCACTTGGTTCAATTCTCAGTTCTGGGAAGACTTCATGACAACAAATGGAAAGTCGTTCATCTTACTGTCCTTATAACTTGGCTCAGACAGGAGAATTAGAAATTCCCAAGTCACACCAAGTGCTCCTCTGGTGCTGTAATTCGATAGTCCAATCCCAAACAAAGTGAGGAAGCCACACCCAAACCTTCCTCCAAAGTTAACCACAAAGATGAACCAGAATAGAGAGTGAAAGCAGGAACACAAAGATAAGCTGGAGAAGGCAGCTGGCTTGTTTGGGGCAGAACGGAGAGTCATGGATGTTATCACAGCAGCCCACCCAGGACCTGCTAGTTTTAGGGTATGTGAGATTTTTAAATCTTACATTTAACTCCTTTTATAAGTGTCAAAGCGTTGCAGCGTATAGCTGCCTAGTAAAAGGATTTGCAACATAGATGCATAAATGATCTTTCATTCAATAACAGTCTCTTAAATGACTGAAACAGGTAATGCTTCCCCTTCCCCTTCCCCTTCCCGGCCCTCCTTACACCACCCCACCCGCCTACCTCCAGTTTTGTATCTTGTGTGTATATTCCTCCTTTTTCTCAATTTGGTATCTGGCATATTCAGAAAAACACGTGGGCTCCCTCTGGTGGTCATTCCCATGTTCGTGCATGTCTAACCTTGGAATTTTAGTTACACGACAAGATGTTTGGATGAGAAGTAGAAGTATTAGTAGTAAATGTTATTTTTGTTTGTAAGATTCCTAGTACTTGGGAACCATCAAAATAACCAGCTCATTCACTCATTCATCTGTTCATATGTACACATATGTAGGCTTCCATTCTCACATAGTGTTGATATTTGACTTTGCTAAATGCAGCACAGTCTGGTCTGCAAGTCCGTACGGAAAGTTGGATTCCAGTCCTGTAAATTAAACAGATTTTCTCAAGGAATGAGTCTATTAATCAGCAAGTTTTTATGGAATGCATACTGTATATTAAACCACACATGGTGAGAAATAATTTGTTGCTCGCCATTTTAAAAAATATATGAAGAAAGTTTTTAATAGTTACATTGTTATATTGTTCCTTTTTCTTGCTTAAATTATATTCCTATTCTAGTTCCTCCATAGAATTTTATTCTGTTGTAATGTATTGTCTTCCAGGCCAGATGACTTTATCATCCAGGTTCAGCTAAGTAACAAAGACTCAAACACAGCAGCATCTTAAGTAGAAGATTATTTTTTAACTCATGTTAACTGTCCAAATATGAGCTGCCCAGGGTTAATATGGTAGTTTCATGTTAGCATACGTTTGTGATTGAAAGTCTCTTATGGATCACCCTCATACTGAACATATATTTAAAATATTAAAAATATGTACTTACAGTTAAATATTAGCATTTTCAAATTTATTGTGACCATAGGTCCTTGTTGTAATTTTTCTTCTAGATTGAGTGATGACAATAAGTAGTTATATACAATTATCAAAACAAAATAAATATTTTATAAATATCTGTACAAAATTATTAAACATTAAAGTAAATTACTATTAGAAATGCATCACTGGTGACTTGGCAAGTGCTTTAAAAAATGAATTATTTTAAAAAGTTAATTCATGTACCTATAGGAAATAACCGTTTGCCATCTGTTTCATTCCTGTTCTTGGTTTTTATGTGTGTGAGCACTAGGAAAACTTATTCACAAAAAAAGGAAGGTGAGGATGGAAGTAGTTTTAAATAGCAGTGTTACTAAATTCTTTGAGTCCTAGGAAACTTGTGTGTACTTCATGGAAAGCTAGAGATGATAGTGGAGTGGCAGTGGAGGGGTGGGAAGTGTTGCACTCTAGATGGATTTTGGAAATAGAGTCCATAGGATTTTCTGAAGGATTGAATACGACATAAGAGAGAAGGGACTCAAGGGTGACTCCAGGCTTTTTGGCCTGAACACATGGAAGGATGCAACTGCCATCACCTGAGGGAGGGAGGGATTAGCGTAGAGTCGGACAAGAGACCTGGTTTGAAGGTCCCTGGACTGGGCAGTATCCAAGAATGAAATGTGATTAGACTTTTGCACTGTACCTGGGTCCAGTCAATAGCTAATAATGATAAACATAGATTAGAAAGTGGTCATGAGATAGATGGCGGGGATTTGTTCTGAGGAGGACGTGTCCGGGGCTTGAATGAAATTAAAATGTGTCTGAAAGAAATGAACTAATGAGACACAAATCAGCACGAATTTTATCAGGTTTGTTTTGGCCCTCTATTATATGTTGTAGATTTAAGATCATTTATATTTATAAGTTAACTCTGTATATGATTTCAGGTGTTACCTTATAAATTAATAAAAGATTGGTTTATGTAATATTTCAAGTAAAAACAGTAAGTGAACCAGGCTAACAAAGCATTATTTAATAGACATCCTCAGGGACCTAATTTAATGAACAGGTAGAGGGATATTATTTGTAACTTAGCCCACAAATTATTTCTATATGAAGCATTGACTTTAAATGACTGTGGCCTGCTTGAAACAATTTATTCTCTTAATTAGTTCAATCATTCTTTTTACAGTTTCTTACACTACTAAATGGGTTAATAACCCCCCTTTTTCCTTGGCTAAATTAATTTTTCTAGCCTAGTCAAAAATTTCTAATTAATAAAGTTTGAAGGAGTGAGGTAATTTTGTGATAGCAGGAAAAATCACTGTATTTTATTTAATTTTTTTTTTTTTTTTTTTTTTTTAGACGGAGTCTTGCTTTGTCACCCAGGCTGGAGTACAGCGGTGCGATCTTGGCTCACTGCTACCTCTGCCTCCCAGGTTCAAGCCATTCTCCTGCCTCAGACTCCCGAGTAGCTAGGATTACAGGCGCCTATCACACTATGGCCAGCTAATTGTTGTATTTTTTAGTAGAGACAGGGTTTCATCATGTTGGCCAGGCTGGTCTCAAACTCTTGACCTCAGGTGATCCACTCACCTTAGCCTACAGGCGTGAACCACCTCACCCAGCCCTATTTAATCCTTTTTATATTAACTAATATTTATTAAGTTTCTACTATGTGCCGTGTAGGCTCTGGAGATACAAAGTCCAAAAGGTCCAATACAATGAATTATTGACTTCAAAGGGCAAACCACCTAATGGAGGAGAGAGATAGGTAAACAGGTAATTATTTCAGAATATGGTGCTGAGAGAGATTGAAGTTAAGTACCAGAATACCAAAATACACACTGTAAGAGCCTTGTCACCTGAACTGGAAGGATTTCTGAGACAACAGTGTTTCATTTCATCTGTTATGGTTCCAGTAAAAAAGAAAAAGTTTCATTATTCACCCACCACCCCAATGTTTTTCCTCTTCACAAGGCTACAGAGTTATTAAGTTACTATATAACTCCAGACTTCTAAGTTACAGGTGGCAGAAACCTAGATCAAGCCACCTCAAAGGTAAATAAGAGGCCATGGGTGGTAGCTCATGCCTGTAATCCCAGCACTTTGGGAGGCTGAGGCAAGAGGATCACTTGAGCTCAGGAGTTCAAGACCATCCTGGGCAATGTGGTGAGACCCTGTCACCAGAAAAAAAAAAAAAAAAAAAATTAACCATGTGTGGTGGCATGCACCTGTAGTCCCAGCTACTCAGGGGACCGTGGTGGTAGGATGAGTTGAGCCTGAGGGGCAGAGGCTGCAGTGAGTCAAGATCGCACCACCACACTCCAGCCTGGGCGACAGAGCCAGACATACCCTGTCTCAGAAAAACAAACAAGAGAGCAACTTGGGGGGTCACAGTGTGGAGCTGGCCTTGAGCTGATGAGAGCTAAGGGCCCTACCTCTTGTTTCTTCTTCCCCAGCCTAAAAACATGGCCACCCACAGCTCCTGGTTCCTCCCCAGCAGCCACAGTGAGAGAGCCTGGGGGAAGGACTCTGGCTGGCCTGTGGTGGGCCACATGGACCCTCCACCTCCACTCTGAACCAGTGTACGTGGGATACACAGCTCTGATGATGAAGAGGTCTGTGCCCAGAAAGAGGAGGAGCGATGGGAAGTGGGAGCTGGTCATTGCTCCTCCCCAGTGATGTGCCTTCTGCTGACTGCTAAAAAAAAAACCCTGCCCCCTTCTATTGATGTACTCAGATAACATCATAATGCAATCAATATCTCATTTTAGGCTAGTCTTCATCCCTTGTTTATGAAGAAATTGGACAGATGCGCTTATGAGAATAATGTTGACATCACATTTTGCCGTAGCTGTGATTGCTATGAGCATTGTGCTTTAGAAAGTCCATGCATTCCATTCAATCAGAATCAAATCTTCTTTTTCACCATCTTCTTAACATATATGATATGGAGAGTAACAAGGTTTGATATTAAGTCTTTTGAGCTACTTAGATGTGGGTGCTTCAACAGTACATGACGTAAGCAATCTCATTTTTCCTAGAATATTACAGGAATTGTTCCTTTTTAATCTACGTTTTTAAGTCTTTAAAGTTTGTGAGCCAAATTTACATTCAGATGAGTCACTGATGTTTATATTGTGTGCCTAAAAGGTGTTTCTGCCAAGAGTCTAAAATGAAGTCTAGCAAGACAGTGGATTTTTTAAAATGATGGTTAACTCTTCCTGATCATAAATATAGTACTTCTTATGTTGAATATTTGGAAATATAAGTGTTTTTAAAAACATTCCGTAAATGCTACCTCTCAGAATTCTGTGTGTTTATATAGTTAACATATAAAAACATGTATACAAATAGAAACAATTTAGTTTACACTGTATATATAGTTTCATATTATTCCTTTTTCAATTAAATTTTTAAAGGATTTTAAAAATTAGTTAATATTGTCTCAACCATAATGTAGAAGGAATTTCTTCTGCAATAATTTTTTATTTTATTATTTTTTTGCAATGTTTTTTAAAAATAGCTATTTGTATCTTGTCAAAGTTATTTTCAGGCCATCCCTTCCCATTTCTGGAATTATTTTTGTTACATTTCTGTTGCACTTCCATCATTCCTGATGTTCTTAGTTTTCCTCTGGTATCATTTCTCTTCTGTCTGAAGAACTTTTTTTTTTTTTTTCGAGATGGAGTTTTGCTCTTGTTAGGCAGGCTGGAGTGCAGTGGCACGATCTCGGCTCACCGCAACCTCCGCCTTCTGGGTTCAAGCAATTCTCCTGCCTCAGCCTCCCGAGTAGCTGGGACTACAGGCTTGTGCCACCATGCCCAGCTAATTTTTGTATTTTTAGTAGAGACAGGGTTTCACCATGTTGACCAGGATTGTCTCGATCTCTTGACCTCGTGATCCACCTGCCTCGGCCTCCCAAAGTGCTGGGATTATAGGCGTGAGCCACCACACCCGGCCAGAACTTTTTAAAGAAATTCTTTCAAAGCAGTTGTGATGGCTACAAATTCTAAATGTTTTCTTATTTGAGAGCATCTTTAATTTATCTTTATTTGTGAGAATATTTTCTTAATGAACAAATATTGGTTCATTATCACCAACTACTATCCATAGTTTAAGGCTGGATGTGGTAGCTCACACCTGTAATCCCAGCACTTTGGGAGGCCAAGGCAGGAGGATCACTTGAGACCAAGAGTTCAAGACCAGATTGGGAAACACAGTCAGCCTCCTGTCTCTGCAAAGAAAATAATAATAATAATAATTAGCCAGGCATGGTGGTGCCTGCTTGCAGTCCTACTTACTTCAACTTACTTGGGAGGCTAAGGTGGGAGGATTGCTTGAGCCCAGGAATATTTTTCTTTTTTCTTTTTTTTTTTTTTTTTGAGACAGAGTCTTACTCTGTCACCAGGCTGGAGTGCAGTGGCACGATTTTGGCTCACTGCAACCTCTGCCTCCTGGGTTCAAGCGATTCTCCTGCCTCAGCCTCCCATGTTGCTGGGACTACAGGCATGCACCACCACGCCCAGCTAATTTTTGTATTTTTTTTTTAGTAGAGACAGGGTTTCCCCATGTTGGCCAGAATGGTCTCAATCTCTTGATCTCGTGATCCATCCGCCTCGGGCTCCCAAAATGCTGGGATTACAGATGTGAGCCACTATGCCTGGCTGAGCCCAGGAATTTGAGGCTGCTGTAAATTATGATTACGCCACTGCACTCCAATCTGGGCAACAGAGCAAGACCCTGTCTCTTTAAAAAAAAAAAAAGGTCCATAGTTTATTTAGATGTCCCTCATTTTTACTTAATATGCTTTTTCTATTCTACGATTCTATCCAGGACACCACTTCACGTTCAGTCGCCATGTCTCCTTAGGTTCCCTTTGGCTGTCAGTTTCTCAGACTTTCCTTGTTTTGGGTGACTGACAGTTTCAAAGGATATAGGTTGGGTATTTGGTAGAATGTCCCTTTATTGGGATTTGTTTAATGTTTTTCTCAATATTAGAATGGGGCTTGGGGTTTGGAGAAGACCATATTTTCACCACATCGTATCACGAATATATACTGTTAATATGACTTATCACTGTTGATGTTGACCTTAATCATCTGGCTGAGGTAGTGTTTGCAAGTTTCTCCACTGTAAAGTCACTCTCCCCCAACTCCTGCCCCGCTTTCCATATTGAACTCAGGAAGGAAGTCATCGCGCACACAGCCCACGCGTAAGGAGAAAGGAGCTAGGCTCCAGCTTCTTGATAGCAAATTAGCTACATTGTTTGGAATTCCTCTGCATGGGGGATTTGTCTCCTTTCCCTTGGTAATTGATTTATTTGGTCATGTTTTTATATCACTATACGCTCATGGATATTTATTTTATACTTTGGGTTATAATCCAATACTATTAATTTTATGCTTAAATTGTTCCAGCTTTGGCCACTGGGAGCTCTTTTCTGCTGGCTCCTGTATTCCTTTGACACACTCCCATCACTATGCTTTGTTCTATTTTGTTTTGTTGAGCACTGCTTTACCTGTGGCACAGCTAGTTGCATGTGTATTCTCTACTCTAGTCTCAGAGTCAGCCATTTTGCCAAGGATTCTTGGTTCCTTTGATGAAAGAATGGTGTTAGCAAGATCTGGGTGCTACGCATGCAGTTGCTGCTAGGATATCTTAAGCCCTGTCATCTGACGTAGCAAGGAAATGTATGCGTGCACCCTAACCTGTGCATATACACACATCTATAAGTATATACACACATGCACACACACAGAGAGAGAGAGAGAGAGAGAGAAAGACAACCATCTGAATCTATGTGGCTAAGCATGAGTTCATACTGATTTCTTCAACTCTAATCCATTATCATCACACGGATCATTCCAGTCCTTTCTCCTTGCTCCTTTGTAACCTCCCACTCCCAGCAGTGAGAAATATGGCTTGCACCATCTGCCAGCTATTTATTTAACCATCTAATTCCCGTTTACATTTACAGTGGTTTGAACGGTGTGCTTGGGCCCCCATGGGAAACAGACGTTATCAAGCAGAATAGAGTGCTGCGTGTGGTGTCCTTGCCTTCAGTTTCTCCACTCCACTCATTTCTTAGTTAAGTCAGCACCTTCCTCATCTGCCTCTGCTCTGCCACCCCCTTCATTGAAGTTATTTCATACGTTTATTATACAGTCAAATTATTTTGTCACTGTACGCATTCTATCCTGGGATACCCTAACCTTTTAAATGATTTTTTAAATTTGCACATATTAAATTTTACTCCTTGTGCTGTAAAGTTATAAGAGTTTTGACAAATGCTTAGTATCATGTATCCACCATTACAGTATCATACAGAATAGTTTTACTGCCCTAAACAATTCCCTGGGCTTTACCGATTTAATCTTCCTCCATGTCTGAAGCCATAGAAGCCACAATTTGTTTACTTTCTATAAAGTTTTGCCTTTTCTAGCCTGTCATATAAATGACATCATGCAGCATGTAGCCTTTCACTTAGCAATATAAACTTAAGATTCAATGTCCTTGCATTGCTTGATAGTTTCTTTCCTTTATCACTGAATAGTGTCCCATTATATAAATGTACTACAGTTTATTTATTTATTCCTCTGTTGAAGGACATCTTGGCTGCTTTCATTTTTTGGCAATTATGAGTAAAACTGCTATGAATATTTGTGGGCAGATTTTGTGTGGACATAAGTTTTCAAATCAGTTGGGTAACTCTTAGGAGTGCAATCTTTAGATCGTATGGCAACATTATATTTAGCTTTGTAAGAATCTGTCAAACTGTCTTCCAAAGTGGTTGTACCATTTTGTTTTCCCACCAGCAGTGAATGAGAGTTATTTTGTTCTGCATCTTTGCCAGCTTGGTATTGTCAGTTTTTTAAAGCCATTTTAATAGATATGTAGTGGTATCTCATTCTTGTCTTAATTTCCATTTCCCTAATGACAAATGATATTGAGTAACTTTTCAGATGCTGTTTGTCATCTGTCTTCTCTGTTGAGGTATCTTTTGCCCATTTAAAACATTTGGTCCCCTTCATATTGTTTGAAGAATCCTTTGTATATTTTGGATACAAGTCCTTTATCAGATATGAGTTTTGCAGTCCAGTCTGTGGTTTCGTTTTCATCTTAACAGTGTCCTTAGCAAGTCCAACATCCATTTTTTTCTATCGTAGATTATGCTTTTGTTGTTGTATCTAACTTATCACCAAACTAAATGTCATTTAGATTTTCCCCTATATTTTCTTCCAGAAATTTTAGTTTTGTGTTTTACATTTAGGTTTATAATCATTTCTGAGGTAGAGATGTGTGGGTAAGGCATAAGGTCTGTATATAGATTCATTTTTTTGGCATATGGGCATCCAGTTTTTACAGCTCCATTCGTTGAGGCTATCTTTTCTCCATTGAATTGTCTTTGTTTCTTTGTAAAAGATCAATTGACTATGTTCATGTGAGTCTAGTTTATATGTCTGTTCATTCAGCAATATTTCACTGTCTTAATTGCTAGCTTTATCATAATTCTCAGACTTTCCTTGTTTTTGATAATGATGACAGTTTTAAGAGATACTGGTCAGGCATTTTATAGAATGTCCCTCACTTGGAATTTGTCTAATGTTTTTCTAAGATTAGACTAGGATTATGGGTTTTGAAGAGAAAACCACAGAGTTCTACTGTTTTCATCACATCATATCAAGAATACATACTATGAGAATATATATTATTATTGAAATTGGGTGGCATGAGTCCTTCAACATTGTTCTTCTGTGTTGTGTTGGCTATTTGATATAGTTTGGATGTTTGTCCTTGCCCACATCTCATGTTGAATTATAATCCCCAATGCTGGAAGTGACATCTAGTAGGAGGTGACTGGATCATGGGGACAGATTCTTCATGGCTTGGTGCTGTCTTGGTGATAGTGAGTTCTCACAAGATCAGGTCATTTCAAGTGTGGCACCTGCCCCCCGTTCTCTGTCTCTTGCTCCTGCCTTTGCCATGTGAAGTGCCTGTTCCTGCTTTACCTTCCACCATGAGTAAAAGCTCCCTGATGCCTCCCCGTAAGCAGATGCTGCTATGTTTCCTGCAGAAGTGTGAGCCAATTCAACCTCTCTTCTTATAAATTACCCAGTATCAGGTATTCCTTTATAGCAATGCAAGAACAGCCTACTACACCATTCTGTCTAGGTCCTCTACCTTCCCAGTAATTGCAGAATCAGTTTGTCTACGTATCTACAAAGTAGATTGCTGGGATTTCAATTGGGATTCATTGGATCTATAGATCAAGCAGAGAAGAACTGACATCCTAACAGTATTGAGTCTTGTAATTTATGAACATGGAGTATGTCTCTATTTAGATGTTCATCGATTTTCTTCACTAGTGTTTCGTAGTTGTCTTTATATATACACTGAACATATTTCATTAGATTAATACAAAGTACTTTATTTTGGGGGGATGATGTTCTAAGAGGCATTTTATGATTTCAAATTCCAAATTGTTCATTGCTGATATATAGAAAAACAATTGATACTTTTTATAAGACCTTGTATCTTATGACCTTTTTATACTTGCTTATTAGTTCCAGAAGTTCTTTGGAATTTTCTACGTAGACAATCATGTCATTGGCAAGTAAAGACAGATTTATTTCTTCCTCTCCAATCTGCGTGCTTTTTCTTTATTTCTCGTGTCTTGTTGCACAAGGTAGGGCTTTGAGGTGAGAAAGAAAGCCCTTGCTATTCTGTTTCTAATGTCGTAATTTTTACCATGTATCTTAAATCTTCCATGAAGCATTATTTGTAATGGTTGCAAAATATTCCTTAATTCTGGTGCAATATCAATTATTTTAACCATTTGTATAATGTTGTATATTTTGGTTGTTTATAATTTCACTATTCTATAGTTCTATTATTTTTGCAATAAAGATGAAAAATATTCACTTCATGAAGTTATTGTGAAAAATAAATAACAATCCATGGCAAGTTCCTATTGCCATATCTGACAAAACGTAAGCACTTGACAAAATGCTTTTTTTGATATCATCGTTAAGGCTTGTGAAAAATCAATGACTAGGGGAGTCAGGGTAGAACCTGTGTTAATGGGCGGAGATTTCTCTTTACACTTTTTGAGGAAGCTGTGTTATGGCAGCACAGCATAGGAGTAAACCAGCAAGGAGACTGCAGGCTGACTGCTGGAGCTCAGTGCTGGCACTGCCACTTCTTAGCTATGTGACCTTGAGCAAGTTACTTAAACTAAGAGTCAGATTCATCATCTGAAAAATGGGTTGATAATAATAGAACCTAATTCCTCACTTTGTCATGAGGATTAAATAAGGACATACATGTAAAGTTCACAAAGCACAGTACGCAGAACATAGTATGCTCTCAACAAGTTGTTTTTTTTTTATTATAAACAAGATAAAGTTGATTCCCCTCATTTATATCTCTGGTAATATATTATTTTTAATGGTGCTCTGTAGTTTCCAGAGAGTTTAAGTGACAAATAATAATTACATATATTTGTGGAGTATGGTGTGATATTTTGATATAGGTATACAATGTGGAATGATTAAATCAAGCTAATTAACATATCCCTCTTTTGTGATAAGACATTTGAAATTTACTTTCTTAGCAATCTTGAAATATACAATAGGTTGGTACAAAAGTAATTGCGGTTTTCATCATTACTTTTAATGGCAAAAACCGCAATTACCTTTGCACCACAATTACCTAATATTAACTGGAGTCACCATGTTCTGCAATAGATCTCAAAAACTTCTGGTAATAGATTTTTTAATTATCTTAGCTCAAATTCAGCCCCACCATCTTCTTTCTTCTTCCCTAAGATTAAAGGGCCACATTCACATTTTGTGCTGAAGGAGACGGCATTTTCCTACTCCCCTTTTCCTAATGGATCCCTACCTTCAATTAGCCTTTTTGTTTCAACAACTCCATTTAGCCACGCTGTATGCCAGGTGCCTCAGCACTGGAGTACCAGGGGAATAAAACAAACATGGTCCTCCTGCTTAGATCTTAGAGTCTGGTTAAAAAAAAAAAAGTCAGTAACCAAGTAATTACAACTGTAATGTGTATTACCAAAGGGAAGTGCAGAACACTCTGTCATGGCACGATCCAGCAAAAACAGGATGCAAGATACATGTATAATTTAAAATGTTGTAGTTGCTACATTTTAAAAAAAGTAAACAGAGGTGAAATTAATTTTAATAACGTATTTTTATGTAACCTAACACATCCAAGATATTCTCATTTCAACATATAGCATTAATAAAACATGATTCCTGATATAGTTTGCATGCTGTTTCTTGTACTTCATCTTCATATGTGGGCATGTGTTTGCAGGCTTACATCTCACTTCAGACTCACTGTGTTTCATGAGCTCAGTGGTCACATCTGGCTAGTGGCCACTGCATTGGACATTCCAGCTCCAGAAGTATGTATTAGAGGACTTGGGAAGGGCTGTCTGAGGAAGGTACATTTTGGTGCAGTTTGAAGGATGGGGAAGTCAGGAAAGGGGAGGGGAACACATGTTTTAGGCAGAGGGAACAGATTGGGCAAAACCTCCAAAACAGAAGCATTTGGCATATTTGAGAAGCTAAAAAACATTCTGGGCAGTAGGAACAAGGGAGCCACTGAGGCTGGAGAGGCAGGCAGAGGTGACGTTCTGAAGAGACTTTGAAGCAGTGGTAAGGAGTTTGGATTTGTCGCAAGATGAATGGGGAGGCATTGGGCTTAACTAGAAAAATGACATGATCAGAATGGCTCTTTTTAGAGAATTGCCTTTAAGGGGAAGGTAAGCAAGGACACTTTCTTCAGAGGGCAGCAGAGAGTAGTGCAGTGGTTAACCAAAGAGTTCCTATCCCACAGATGCCGGTTTCCTCATCTGTGAAATGGGAATAATGAGAGCTCATCAAAGCGTTGTTATTAGTACTCAGTAAGATAACTGATGTGACACACTCAGCATGCAGCGTTCGATAAATGTTTGTTCTTATCCTTGCCTGAGCCTGGAATAGTCTCTTATAGGAGAAATCCACAAACCTTGCCCCTTCTTCAGAGCATACTTCAAATCTTTGGCTTCCCTGCTTCTGGATTCCTGTGCTGAAGCACCCTGAACAAATGAGATAAGAATGGAATGGCTTTCCCTACCCCTCAACCCAAAATCAGACAAGAAAACCCTTTCACTATGTTGCCCTTCACCCTGTTTTTGCTTGCATATGCGTTTGCTTTCATAACCTGAGAAGAGTTATTATGTGAACTGTATCCTCTCAGAGTTTGCTCTATATCTTCATAAAGATTCTCACATGCTTCTTCTTTAAAAACATGACATGATGACTGAGGTTAACCTCCTAATGATAATTAGAGAGAATTAGTTCTCCAAATGGCTACTTCAGTAAGAAAAAGCAATGATATTACCAGCTAATAATAGATTAATTATTTATGGTGTTGGCAAACATAGTCAATCACCTGAGGCATTTTACCCGTGAAGTTTAAAATAAAAACATTTAATACAAAGATTAAATTGCATGAAACAAGTTTTCCTCACTTCTAGCCAAAAACATGTGAACATCTGAGGCTGCCCTCTGCCCTTTCCTTCCTTCTGTTCATGGTAAATGCACCCTGGGTAAATGCAGGCTGCCACTCTACATCCTGGGAGGAGTCTCATTGTAGGAAAAAGGAAGGAAACTGGCAGTTCTCAATAATCCTTTTAGGTTTAGTAATAAGACAGTAATGTATTGAAAGTTCTGTCTTTATTTGGAAAAGATGTGCTTTAAAATGCAGCCCACCATTTTTAAAGTTTTAAGGGGCACAAAGCAGAGATTTGTAGAGTTTCCATGCTAGGTAGAGATAGGGGCAAGAAAACAGGTAAGCAGTGGAGTCCTCTTATTATCTTGGGCAAGTGCCTAGGGTGGGCCTGTGTCACCAGCACAGCACGTTGTGACTACCTTCCCACACTTCAGCTGTTGCTGTTTCATGGCTGCAAAACCCAACCCTTCCAGAATCTGGAGCCTCACGTAAGGGAAGCAGATGGGATCGAGATAGTTGATGCTTTCTCTGAAAACAGGCTGATCTTACAGTGATTAACCTCAGTCTGACTGAAAGCTTTAATCAAGGGGCTGTTGTAGCTATGTCGTATGCAACCTAACATTTCTCCTTTCTCGAAGAGGTACTGTGAAAATCTGTCCTGAGGGTGAGCTATAATCCTCATCATACTTCCAAAAAAAAAAATTATGTCCACAGTTTAAGTTCCTAGTCAATAAAAGAACACAATAACATTTGATTCCTTCTCATTGTACTTGCAGATGTTGCAAGTATGTCTAAAGCCTTTCAAATTACTTGGAATTAAAAAAAAAACAACAAAAAACAAAAACAAAAAACTGTGACCTCCAGGTAGAAATGCCAGGTTTCTAAAGTATGCATGAGCTTCCATCAGCTTATTTTTTCCCCAGTAATAGTAAGGCTTTAAAATGTGGGGGTTTTTCTTCTTATACACGTTCTTGGAAATTAGAAAAATACAGAAAGGGATAGAGAGGAAAATATGGGTGAAGTCAAATTTTAGAGTTTAATATATCACACTACTTATTTCTTTGGGCTTTTAGAATACTGTTGTTGTATCTAATTGAAACCATCATCTGTACTAGGGCAACTTGATGACAAAAGAAAACACAACTATATTTAGGGAACCTGGTTTATGAACCTGATGTGAAATGAACTTGATGTTTTTTGTAGTATGCTGCTTTCCTGATTTGCTTCCATATTTTACATGGTATACTTTTAGAAGTTAGATCATGTTTGTTTTGATGAGCTTTGCAAAGGTTTTGTTTGTTTGTTTGTTTGTTTGTTTTTGTTTTTGTTTTTTGCAAAACCTTAAAAGGTTTCTTGAAAACATTAATAGGTTTTTCCTATTCCAGGAATTTTGCCGAACCTAAATCAAATATACTACTGCCCTCAGGTTTCTGAGTCCTTAAAGGTTATCAGAATTATTTATTTGTAGATTCTTGTCCTGTATTTGTACTAAACTTATGTTCATTGTAGCTTTAGCCTACTAGATTGTTTGCAGGAGAAAAAAATCTCTTAAAATTTTCAATCAATACAGACATACACCCACATGCAGAGGACTATACAAAAGTCAATTGAGTGCATTATTTTTAATTCAAAGTGTAGGACAAAGACCTCTTTCTTTCTTGGTAATTATTTTACCTTTCCCAACTGGGAGTTACTATGCTATTAAAATAATGGCCTAAGGCAGTTTACATAGCATGCATTTAAATATTAAGAGAATGTATTTATGTTTTCCCATTGGAAATTTTTGTCTTAATCGATCTATTTCTTCCACATTAATATGTATTAGTCTTAATCAAGACACTGGTTATGTTCAAGCGGCCAAAGATAGACCACTTGTCCAAAAGTTTATTCAGAAGAAATATCTCATCCAAAGTTACCTTCAATGCAAGCTTCACAATTTGTCAATGTGCGTTTGGAACCGTAATCCATGGCCTGAGTTTTCTACTTCAGGGAATTGACTCTGAGACGATAGTCCCAAATATGAGTGGGTAAGGGGAACTTCTGGCCTACATTCATAGCATATTAATACTAGCAAATTACTAACAACTTAAAGGCACATTGACCAAAAAAAAGTTTAATTATGCTGTATACATTTAAAGGAATTTTGATGGTTACAAAGAGTTTATAGTAACATGTAAAATTCCTTATAATTTAGCATTGTGTAAAAAGGAAAGATACAAAATTTTATGTAGAGTATGATTACACTTCAGTTAAAAATAAAACAAAATCCACACTTAGAAAGGGGGTGCTGAATATTAATATTCCAAAATGTTAATCACAATTATCTTTGAGCAGTTGGTATTGGAAGATTAAGTGTTTTTTGTTTTGTTTGTTTTTTTGAGACAGACTCTCGCTGTGTCGCAAGGTGCCAGGCTGGAGTGCAGTGGCGCGATCTCAGCTCACTGCAACCTCCATCTCCCGGGTGCAGGCAGTTCTCCTGAGTAGCCTCCCGAGTAGCTGGGACTATAGGCACTTGCCACCACAACCAGCTAATTTTTGTATTTTTAGTAGAGATGGGCTTTCATTACGTTGGCCAGGATGGTCTCAATCTCTTGACCTCCTGATCTTCCCACCTAGGCCTCCCAAAGTGCTGGGATTACAGGCATGAGCCACTGCGCCCAGCCCGGGCTAAACTTCTTTATACTTTCCAATGAGCAGGCATTATTTTGTAATGGAAAATAGGAAAAGATAAAAACCTATATCTGAGTATATGCCTTTACTACAATTGATAATCTGACTCTCTGTGTCTGTTCTTAACAATAGTGAATTTTTATCATTACATATACTGTCCTCCTACACCTTCTCTCACCTCCTCCCAACTCCAGCTGTAAGCTACAGCCAGACTAGGGGACTCTCAATGCCTTAAACTCCTGCCTGTGTGACTTTGGCTCCAGCCTGCAACTCCATTCTGCTCCCTATCAAACTCTGTTCATCCTAAAGACCCTGTTCAAATCCCACCTCCTCTGGGAAGATTCCTTGAACCACCCTGGACAACCGTTGCCCTTCCCTTCTTCTTCCCCCAACACAAACCTTCTGCCTCTATAAAATACTTGTGTATGTGTAAAAGGGTTCTGCTGGATGTGTCGTTCATCTGTTTGGGCCAGCTACCAGAGGAGGTGTGAACATCCCTCTGACCTTGGGAAGCCCCACCTGCCGATGTATCAGTGCTGACACGGATGGCTGCCAAGTGGGTAATGACTGCCTATAAAACTATGCGTTTTCTGACTGTTCATTACCTTAACTTAAAAAGTCAACTGTAGAGATTCTGCAACACGTGTCATTAAATGTGCTTCACTTATTTTGAATTTAATACATTGCCTAAAAGTATTTGTGAGAATTTCTGAGATTTGACATTCAGTTTGTACCTCCAGAAGCCTGTAGTTGGTTATTGATGACTATCTGTTGTTTTGTTAAGACTCAGATCACTGGGCTTCCTAAGTGTTAAATCTGGGAAGAACATGATCGTGTTATATTTGCAATGAAATATGTGAATAAATAGAATACATTAATATTTTATTAATACCATGATCTGTTAGGAAAATATATGCTTGGCAGGTATAGCTAGTATTTAAATAAAAGAGCTGTAAAACATTTAATAACATACAGACTTCAATACTTTTTTGCTTTGATTTTTCATGTGTTTACATATTTTTGAGGATGTTGTTAGTGGTTTTGTTTTTTTTGTTTTTTTTTTTTTTTTTTTGAGATGGAGTCTTGCTCTGTCACCAGGCTGGAGTGCAGTGGCACAATCTCGGCTCACTGCAACCTCTGCCGCCTAGGTTCAAGGGATTCTTCCGTCTCAGCCTCCCGAGTAGCTGGGACCACAGGCACGTGCCACCATGCCCGGCTAATTTTTTTGTATTTTTAGTAGAGATGGGGTTTCACCATGTTGGCCAGGATGGTCTTGATCTTTTGACCTTGTGATCCTCCCCACTCAGCCTCCCAAAGTGCTGGGATTACAGGTGTGAGCCACTGCACCTGGCCATTGTTGGTGTTTTAAGTAGTAGATATTTGACATTTGCAATCAGTATTCTTAGACATTTCCAGAATCATTGAATGAATGAATATTACTAAAAATGCTGCGTACTCTGCTAGGCTCACTCTCTAGCTAGGTGACCTCCTACTGAAGACTCCCCTCTGTGGAGGGTGGTGGTGGTAACATATTTTTCTGGGTGTCTTTCATGCATACAAATATATGTGCATTCTCTTTTATCCTTTGAGTCACTCTCAAGGGAAAATTGCTACATGTTGGGCTGTAGATCAGGATGACATATGACTAAATGCTGCTCACATGTTTTTATGAATTTCAAAATTCCAAGGCTTCTTTTACTTTTTTGTATGCCTCATCTGTATAATGGAGGGTTGGTAAGTACTTTCTTAAATTATTTTGATGAGAAGTTCTAAGTCAGGCTTTTTCTTCTAAGTTTTCATTAAAGCATAGCATATACATGTAAAAACAAAAAGTGTACACATCATTTAGGTGAGTACATTTTCACAAATGCAGTCATATAAACAGCATTTAGATCAAGAAGCAGAATGGCACCATCACCCCAGAAGCCTACCTCATGTTTCCTTCTAGCCACTCCCCAGTATCCTGCCTTCTAAGAATATAACAATCTGCTTTATACTTTGTCAGTGAAATCATCTAGTGTATGCCTTTTGTATCCAGCTTCTCTCACTCAGCATTTAGTTTATGAGATTGACCCACATTGTTGCATGCAGGTGTGAATTGTTTTCTCTCATTCCATTACGGGATTGTACGATGTATTGTTCATCCTGCTAATGGTGGGCTATGGTGAATAGCACTGCTCTGAACATTTTAGTATATGTCTTTTAGTGAATGTATGTACATATTTTTGTTGAGCTTTCATGTAGCAATAGATTTCTGAGGTGTGAGGAATACACTTATTCAGATTTAGTTTCTGTAAATGGACTTCTGGAAGTCCATTAACCTCTGAAATTATAAGCACAATTTTATATATATTTGTATGTGCGTCTTGAAGATCTGTAACTTTTAGGTAATTCTCAAAAGTGTTCTAAAAACAGTCAGAAATACTTATCAAAACAACGAAGACTCAAAACTGGTTTTGTGTCTGTCAAGGGAAAAATAAGAGAAAGTCAAGATGATGGAGAACAATGTTTTCAGGCTCCAGGAAAATCTGTTTTCTAGAACTTCCTTGATCTAAAGGAAGTGTAAAGATGTCCACTTGAAATTAATGTGTCTTCCCATGGAATACAATGCATATATCTCATAAAAAAGAATGAGATCCTGTCCTTTGCAGGAACATGAGTGGAGCTAGAGGCCATTATCCTTAGCAAATTAATGCAGGAACAGAAAACTAAATACCGCATGTTCTCATTTATAAGTGGGAGCTAAATGATGAGAACACATGGACACATATAGAGAAACAACACATACTGGGGCCTGTTGTAGGGTAGAGGGTAGGATGAGGGAGACAATCAGGAAAAATAACTAACGGGTACTAGGCTTAATACATGTGTAATGAAATACTCTGTACAACAAACTCCCATGACACGGCTTACCTATATAACAAACCTGCACATGTACCCCTGAACTTAAACATTTTTAAAAAGAAAGAAATTAATGTATCTTCTGTCCAATCTAAAATACCCTAGTACAGATTTGAACTGCAGAGAAATGTTTTTCCTAAGAAGGAAGAAACAAAAGTAAAATAGTTCACAAATTAATTTCCAACATCCAACAAACTTAGCCTTTTCATATCTAACCATGAAGCGCAAGACTGGAATTTCAGAAATGAAAGGAGGAGAAGTTCTTTTCATTCTTTTCATGCCACTTCCAGCTAAAAACTCCTCAGAGATTTCTCTACATATTAACCAAATAAATATTGAATGAACAATCTGTATGCACAAAGCACCACAGGGATTCTGAGAATCCATTTTTTTTTTAAGGACTTCATGTAGTACTTGGGGAAACAGCTATATCAATAACTGTGGTATAAACAATAAAATATGTACAATAATGGAGATTCAGGAAATGCAGAGAGGTCCTGAGGGTGCACTCAGGAAATGACTAGTGTCTGGTGGAAATAAATGCCATGGATCCCTCAAAATCAAGAAAATCAGGAATACCCTTACCTGATCACTAATCTCACCTTCAGTTGTTTCATCTGATGCATTGATTATGAATCTTCAAAGCACCAAGGATGAGAAAAGTCACCTGTAGTGTACTATATTTTTTTAAAGCAGTTTCTATAGCTTCTCAGATTGTTTCTGTGAGTGTGTCTCTAATTGAGCCAATCTCATTTTTAAACATCTTGTAACCCAGACCTAGAATTGTAATGAACTTAGCATCATTTACCAGGATAGTCTCCTTTGAACTCTAACAAATCAGCTGCGCACAACAGATGACATTCTCTCATGTTCATGGAATAAACTGACGTTTGTGCATGTATTTTTATTCAAACTATAATGACATAACACAATAAATCATTATATGTTATTATATATAGGATGTTATTGTAAGTTTATTGCTGTGACATCGCTTTAAGGATGAATCTGCTGTATGCCCAATGGGCTTGAGAGAATACTTCCAAAGTTTTAAGAGATGGAAACTTGCCCTTCTGTCAGGGTATCTAAGATAGCTGTAATCTCATTATATGTTATAAATTGTAAATATGCGTGCTTGTAACATTTACCAATTTGTTCTCTATACTTAGGTTTTAACATCTCGGGTTGGTAGCCATTTCTTCTGCTTCTCTGGTGGGGAGAGAACGCTAACTTTGACGGGGATTTTTCAAACTTTAGAAATCTGGTCTTCCTGAACACAATTAAAGCCCAAGCTTGTGACCCAAACTCTGCCATCCTTTACGGAATCCAATTCCTTGATTAGGGCGATAGGGGAGGGGCTGGGCTTCTGGGGTCCAGTGTGTGCCCTTTGGGCGTCTCAGTGGTACCCAGCGGCAGGGGCTGTGGGGCTTGGCCAAGGTGGCCTGCAGGGTGCTTTGGGCCTTGTTCCTGTCTATGTCATCCCCACTCCCTCTCTATGGCTCTTTCAGAGATCTCTGAGTTTATTATCCATTAATAAAATATCTATTAATAAATTTTTATTATCTATTAATAAAAATTCCTATTCTGCCTCAACTAGTTAGAATAAGGATAAGGATTGATACATTCAGCAAATACGATTGAAATTTAGATTCACATGTAAACATTTTCCTTTATTCTCAAATACTAATTTCATACCTATGGAATGTGATTATTTTCCTGATTCTCTTAGGAGAGTAATGTAAGGATTATGTTGTGTTTTTATCTATTCTTGGAAACCTTATGAAATGTTTAAATAATGAATTTGGTTGAGATAGTTTCTTTGTAATTTAGAAAGTTTGAAGTGTTATTTGTGAATATTAAGTATATTATTCAAATACTCATAGAGGCCAAATGCATTTTCTTTAATAAATTGTTAAGTATTTGATTTTCCTGTAAGATATTTGAGTATTCCAAAAATAAAGACAGATGTGGTTATACAATAATTCCTTTAACTGGAAAACATACTGGCTTATTTAGATAACATAAACATTGTTAGGGTGATGACCTTATGATTATATTGACTAGATCCACTCTTTAGGAAATGATCACATGTTAGTAAGGATTATGAAGTTATGGATCCATAGGGTGCTACTGATACTCATCCAATTCTTCGATGCTAAAAGTGTGGCTTCCACACCAGCAGCATCAACACCACTTGGCATATATGAAGAATCTTAGGTCACATCTCAGACCAACATAACCAAAATCTGCATTTTAATGAGATCCCTGTGGGCTTCATGCAGACATTAAAATTTGCAAAGCACTGATTTTGCGCATCATTTTGTCAGACACAAAACACAGTCCCTGTTAAAAAACAAAAGACTAGGAAGAGGGGAATCACTTAGTATTCCTCTCTGTCAATAAGTTTCTACTCAACTGCAACTCATTGAACCCAATTCTTCACACCACAGTGCAGTGAAAATAGCCGATCAGTTTGCTCCCCACACCCCTTCACACACCTAAACACGTAAGTTACTCTCGGTTTTCTCTTTGGTTACCAACAATGAAGTTGGCTAGAATGAATGAATCAATGAAGAAATTCTTCCATTCATTCAATAAATCCTTGAGTAGTTCTGTATGCCAAGAGCTGGAGTAGAACAGTGCGCCAAACAAGGTTTTTGTCTTCATGGAGCTAACATTTCAATACAGAAAACAGGTAAAAACGAACATAGTATGTCAAGTGTGATAAATGCTATCATGAGATGGGTAAAAGTACCAGATTTGGGGCAGGGATGCAATATCCTATAAAATAGACAGAACAGGTCTCTCCAAAAGGTGTGTTTGAGGAGAGACCTAAAAGAAGTGCAGGTATGAGCCATGGGGCTGTCTGGAAAGAGTGCGTCCAGGCAAAAGGAAGAAAGGGTGTGGCCTGAGCAGAGGGCTACAGAGCAGAGATAAGCTGGGAGGTGGCAAGGAGACAGACAGTCACACTGTCCACTCTAGAGTTTGGCTTTCACTGGGAGTGGGAAGAGAAGCCATTGGAGGGTTTGGGGCAGAGCAACATGATCGCATCCATGTTTTCATAGGATCATCTGGCTGTGGGGTTGATGATGTTGGGGCGGGGATGGCAGGGGATGGAAGCATACACAGCTCCTAGGACAGGATCGTGACCTCTAGACACGGGATTACCAAGGCTTGGATAAAGTTCAAGTGGCTATGGAGCACTTGAGAGGTAGCTAATGCAATTTAGGAACAGAATTTAAAATGTTTCATTTAAATTAAAATTCCAGCTGGGTGTGGTGGTTTACATCTGTCATCCCAGCA
This sequence comes from Cacajao melanocephalus, assembly GCA_963573385.1. Taxonomy (NCBI): domain Eukaryota; kingdom Metazoa; phylum Chordata; class Mammalia; order Primates; family Pitheciidae; genus Cacajao; species Cacajao melanocephalus. The sequence continues at coordinate 1,928 of CAUYLG010072511.1, read as the reverse complement.
CTTTGGGAGGCCAAGGCAAGAGGATTGCTTCAGGCCAGGAGTTCAAGACCAGCCTGGGCAACATAGTGAGACCCTATCTCTAAAAAAGAAAAAAAAGAAGAAAGAAAAAAAGAAAAGAAATTAGCCCGGTGTGGTGCACATGTCTGTAGTCCTAGCTACTTGGGAGACTGAAGTAGGAGGATCACTTGAACTTGGAAGTTTGAAGTTGCAGTGAGTTGTGATTGTGCCATTGCCCTCTAGCTTGGGTGACAGGCCATATTTCTCCGGCCTCTTCTAGCCCTAAAACATCCATGATTTTATGCACCTAAGATAGTTCTGGTCTTTTCCAGTGTCTTCTACCTTTCCACTACATTTAATATTTTGAAAACTTTTTAGAAAAGTAGGTCATCCATTGTACAGTCATGTGTCCCTTAACCATAGGAATACATTGTGAGAAAAGCATTGTTAGGCATTTAGTCATTGTGCGAGCATCCTAGGGTACTTACACAAACCTAGATTGTATAGCCTGCTGCACACCTAGGCTCTGTGGTGTAGCCTATTGCTCCTAGGCTACAAACCTGTGGTAGCATATTGCTGTGCTAAATACTCTAGGCAATTGTAACACAGTGGTAAGTATTTGCATATTTGTGTATCTAAAAATATTAAACATAGAAAAGGTAATATGTTGCATTGCAATGTTATGATGGCCAGGACTTCATGAGGTGATAGGGATTCTTCAGCTCCATTAAAATCTTAGGGTACCATCATTGTATATGCAACTCGGTTCATCATTGACTGGGATGTCATTATGGGGCACGTGACTGTATTTTAGCAAATGTTTCATGGGCTCTGAGGAACACTAAAATGCCGGAAAAATAACATGTACTCTGATTTCCAGGGTCCTGTCTCAACGGACTGCTTTCCTTTGATATTTAAACCTGTGTAGTGAAGGAGAATTTTGGAAGATGGCCAACGCATTCTATGCAAAATATTAAAGACCCATCACAAAATATATGCTGCCATAATTATTACAAGTTTTCTCTTTTTACAGAATCATACAAGAAATAATATAGCACATTCTCATTGTAAACAATTTCAATTTAGAAGTCTACAGAGAAAAGCGTATTCTTCCACCACCACCTGTAACCATTGGCAGCCCTACACATCTCCCACTTCCTTTCTTGTTCATAATTTGTTGTTTCTTTTCAAATCCTTTCGGTGTGCATTTACACACATGGTAATGACATACCTGTATATATGCCTAGTTTTTATATAAGTTTAATCATGTTCCATGTATTTTTCTACTTGCTCTAAGACCTGCTTTTTAAATTCAAGTCTTGGGTATCTTTACATGTTAATAAATACATTATAAGGATGTCTCAATTTTGAATGGCTGCAAACTTCTGTACCCATAAGTTTGGTCAGGTTTAGATTCTGTTTCTTTGGGAAGATTATAAATGATGTTATTTTTCATCATGTGGAACATAATGTAGGGTTTTTTTTGTTTGTTTGTTTGTTTGTTTTACATATTAGCAGCTGTTGATGCTCAATACCTAAATGCATTAATTCATAAGAGTTGCAAAATGGTGGCCAGGCACGGTGACTCATTCCTGGAATCCCAGCACTTTGGGAGGCCGAGGGGGGCGGATCACGAGGTCAGGAGATTGAGACCATCTTGGCCAACATGGTGAAACCCCAGCTCTACTAAAATACAAAAAAATTAGCTGAACGTGGTGGTGCATGCCTGTAGTCCCAGATACTTGGGAGGCTGAGGCAGGGGAATCACTTGAACTCGGGAGGTAGAGGTTGCAGTGAGCTGAGATTGTGCCACTGCACTCCAGCCTGGCAACAGAGCAAGGCTCTATCTCAAAAAAAAAAAAAAAAAAAAAAAAAAAAAAAAAAAAAAAATTTTGCAAAATGGCAATGTTTTATTTAAATTTTTTGAATAA
>CAUYLG010072510.1:0-30262 GCA_963573385.1 Cacajao melanocephalus | reverse complement strand
ATCTCTGCTCACTGCAACCTCCACCTCCTGGGTTCAAGCAGTTCTCCCGCCTCAGCCTCCCAAGTAGCTGGGATTACAGGCACTCGCCACCACACTGTGCTAATTTTTGTATTTTTAGTAGAGACAGGGTTTCACAATGTTGGTCAGGCTGGTCTCAAACCCCTAACCTTATGATCCGCCCGCCTCAGCCTCCCAAAGTGCTGGGATTACAGGCATGAGCCACCATGCCCGGCCCTTATTTCTTTTTTTAAGAGTTAAACTGGAGCAGATTGGGCGCAGTGGCTCATGCCTGTAATCCCAGCACTTTCAGAGGCCAAAGCAGGCAGATCACTCGAGGTCAGGAGTTTGAGACCAGCGTGGCCAACATGGTGAAACCCCATCTCTACTAAAAATACAAAAATTAACCAGGCATGGTGGTACATGCCTGTAATCCCAGCTACTCAGGAGGCTGAGAAAGGAGAATCACTTGAACCCAGAAGGAAGGCGGAGGTTGCAGTAAGCCAAGATCGTGCCACTGCACTCCAGCCTGGGCGACAGAGTGAGACTCGTCTCAAAAAAAAAAAAAAAAAAAGATGTAAACTGGAGCAAAGTTAAGGCCAAGGGCACTAGATGGCCACACACCAGCAGGGGTTCTTTCATCTTGCCTTTCTGGGAACCGTTGTATTCCCTGTACCCTGCCCCCTACCAAAAGAAAGGGACTCGATGAGAGCAAGAAGAGACGGAACTGAGAACCGCTCAAACAAGGTCCCACTGAATAACTAGCCAGGCTGTGAAAATGCTTCTGAACAGTCAAATTTCAACAGAAACGCCAGAGAAAGGAGACGCCGGCCAAGTGGGCAGAGAATCCTTGGCCCGGAACACAGCCTTCCGTTCCAGTTTCCACAGGGGGATTAAAGACAGATTCAGCCACTCACATCCAGCCCTGGTGAGGGGCCCGCCGCTGCCCCAGGGATTAACATCCACCTCCCGATTCATTTTTGTCCTGACCACAGCCCTTGAGGGAGGACGAGGCATGCCCATTTTACAGGTGGTGGCACTGAGTCTCGGAGAAACGTGATGATTGCATAGGGAAGCCGGGCTCTCTGCCTGCTGGCCCAGCACTGTTTTCAAGGAAACCCGAAACCTGACACTGCCCTGGCTCTCAGCAAAGCCTCCTGCCCCACCTCCCACCGCATCCCCCATCCCCATCCCTCGTCTCACCCACCTGCCTGCAGGCTGGCAGCGGGCCACTACTGGAAGAGCTCCAGGCCCTCTGCCCTCCCAAGTCCCTGAAACATTTTGGAAGAAGGGAGAGGCAGGGAACTTTGGGCCCAACATGAAGGACATTAGTAGGTGTTAAAAAAAATAGTCAAGTGTGAAATGAATTCCTGCAAACCTCCCAGCCTTGCTGGGAAACTTCGCTTCACCATCAACAATCCCACAGCTAATAAATCAGAGGCGGTGACCAGAGCTGGAATGACCAAAACAGCCTGAGCTGGATCCAAACAGAGCTTCAGAGGGACAGGGAAGGGAGTGTCCTGGGCACCTGCCCCACTTCTGTGGCGCCAGCTCCTTGAGCTTTTTTTTTTTTCTTTTTTTTTTTTTTTTTTTTTTTGAGTGGAGTCTCTCTCTGTTGCCCAGGCTGGAGTGCAATGGTGTGATCTCAGCTGACTGCAACCTACGCCTCCCAGGTTGAAGCAATTCTCCTGCCTCTGCCTCCTGAGTAGCTGGGATTACAGGCTCCCGCCACCATGCCTGGCTATTTTTTTTTTTTTGTATTTTTAGTAGAGACGGGGTTTTTACCATGTTGGCCAAGCTGGTTTCAAGCTCCTGACCTCCAGTGATCCACCCCCCTCGGCCTCCCAAAGTGCTGGGATTACAGGCGTGAGTTACCATGCCCAGCCCTCCCTGAGCTTTTTGAGTTCTCCCTGTAGACTTAGACTCTTTGGACAGCCTCCAAAAGGACTCCCTCACAGCCAGAGCTGGATCCTAGGTCATGAGGGGTTTTCAGAGCATCTGAACAAACAGGTCAGCTTGGGGACCTCCGAGAGGGTATAGCTTCCACTCCATGAAGCCGCCTCATGAGACCACAGCCCCCATAACCTGAATCATAGTACCAGTTGGCCAGGCCTGTGCCACCTTCTCTCACAGTAAGCTGCTCTAAGTCCCCCAGGCAGGAATTGAGGCCCACAGAACAGAAGAGATCTGTCCAGAGCTTATTCTGAGTCTATGTCCCCTCTCTGGGCCCCAGCATGTTGTGTCTGTCCCTGAAGGGGACGTTTACAATCTGACGTCTCATGTGGCCACGTGAATTCTAGCTGGCTTGTCCAACCAGAATCCAAGCTCTGTAAAGGCAATCCTTGAGCCTGGCCTGATTTTTGCATGCTAAAATGCTAGCTCAGGCCCCAGCTATAGAAAGAAGAAAGGAGGGAAGAGAGGAAAGAAGAAAGGTGAGACAAGGAAGCTGATAACAAGGAAAGTTTTGGAACTGGGATTTTATTCCGATGGGGCCATTGTACAATTCCAATGAATTGTACAATTCCTCCAGGCACCGTGGCTCACACCTGTAATACCAGCACTTTGGGAGGCCGAGGCAGGAGGATCGCTTGAGGCCTGGAGTTCCAGACCAGCATAGGCAACAAAGCAAGACTCAGAAGCTACAAAAAAAAAATTTGAAATTAGCCAGGGACTGCATTCCCAGTGGTGAGTGCCTACAGTTCCAGCTACTCAGGAGGCTGAGGTGGGAGGATTGCTTGAGCCCAGGAGGTCGAGGCTGCAATGTGAGCTATGATTGTCAGGCCACTGCTGTCCAGCCTAGGTGACAGAGTGAGATCCTGTCTCTAAAAGATAAAAATTAAAAATGAGTCAGGCATGGTGGTGCACACCTATGGTCCCAGCTCCTCTGGAGGCTGGGGCAGGAGGATCACTTGTGGGAAGTAGAAAAGTTCCTTTTCAAAGTTTCCTTTCTTGTTAAAGAATAAATCGTAAGTGTGTTAATAACTCTGTTAAGCCCTATCCTATGTAGCTGTTAGACACGCCATGCTTACAGACACATAGTACATTCTACGTCCTTGTACTTTAACCAAGATATCTGTGTTGCACCTGCTCACAGGCGTGTCCCAACTTGCCCTAGCTTTTACCTATTTAAAAAAGTTTTCAGTTGTTAGCCAATCGGGTTTTAGTTTAGATTGTGAGGTCTGGCTCCAGCCAATGGAGGTCAGATACAGCAGTAAGGATGACGCCAAATGCGTAAGGGATAAATTTGTGTGTATTCTCTTTGTACGTTGTACTCTCCTGGCAAGATGGCTAGTGAGAGTACCCTTCCTGCAGTCCAGGAAGCAAAAACTGTGTTGCTGAAACATCCTTTGTCTCAGTGCTGATTTTTCTTTGCGGCACGGAGCATCTATTTCCAACATCACTTGAGCTCAGGAATTCAAGGACGCTGTGAGTTATGATTACACCATTGCCCTCCAGCCTGGGCAACACAGTAAGACTCTGTCTGAAAAAAAAAAGAAAGAAAGAAAAGAAAAGAGGTTTTGTTCTCCCTGCTCCAGATTGTAAAGTCCTAGGGAAGGACTGTGATAGGCCCAGGCAGTGTCATGTGACCACCCCCTTGGACCAATCACGATGACCAGAAGAACAGAGTCTGCTAAAAGAAACAAGGAAATGGCCCAGGGCAGACAGTCACAGATATTCACTACACGTGGGTTTATTTAGTTTGTCCCTCATATCAGCTCTGGAAAGGAGGGCAAGAAGAAGGGGTAAGTACTATGGCCTCCACCTTCTGGTTGAAAAACAGAGACCTTGAGAGATTTCTTTTTTTTTTTTTTGAGGCGGAGTCTGGTTCTGTCACCCAGGCTGGAGTGCAGTGGCATGATCTCAGCTCACCGCAACCTCTGCCCCGGGTTCAATAGATTCTTCTGCCTTAACCTCTCAAGTAGCTGAGATTGCAAGCACCCACAACCACACCTGGCTAATTTTTGTATTTTTAGTAGAGGCAGGGTTTCCCCTTGTTGGTCAAGCTGGTCTCGAACCCCTGACCCCTGGTGATCCATTAGCCTCGGCCTCTCTAAGTGATGGGATTACAGGTGTGAGCTACTCTGCCTGGCCAAAATTTCTCCCATCATGAAACACTAAGTGGAACCTGTGCCTGCCCACACCCAGCCCCACAAAGTCCAGGCCACAGCCGCCCCCACACCAAAGGAAAATTCAACTGGGGCTGGGTACAGTGGCTGACGCCTGAAGTCTCAGCACTTTGGGAGGCTGAGGCGGGTGGATCACCTAAAGTCAGGAGTTTGAAACCAGCCTGGCCAACATGATGAAACCCTGTCTCTACTAAAAATACAAAAATTTAGCCAGGTGTTGTGGTGGGCACCTATAATCCCAGCTACTCTGGAGGCCGAGGCAGGAGAATTGCTTGAACCCAGGAGGCAGAGGTTCCAGTGAGCTGAGATTGCACCCCTGCACTCCAGCCTGGGTAACAAGATTGAAATTTCATCACAGAAAAAAAAAAAAGAAAATTCAATTGGGACTTAACTCCTGCCAGGATTAAAGTGAGAGAAGGGAAAATGGATTTCAAATGTGTTTTGAGACATTTCATAAAGACTGAAATGGCATTTTCTAGCACACATCTCAGCACAAATCCATGTACAGAGAAGGAAGCCGTGTTCAGATGAGAATCTCAGAGCCATGAGTGATAGAATTGGAAGAGGTTTGGCTGGCCACGGTAGCTAACACTTTAATCACAGCACTCTGGGAGGCTGAGGAGGTAGATCAGGTAGATCACCTGAGGTCAGGAGTTTGAGACTAGCCTGCCCAACATGGTGAAACTCTGTCTACTAAAAATACAAAAAAGTAGCTGGGCATGGTGGTGCATGCCTGCAGTCCTAGCTACTCGAAAGGCTAAGGCAGGAGAATCGCTTAAACCTGGGAGGCAAAGGTTGCAGTGAGCCGAGATCACACCACTGTATTCCAGGCTGGGTGACAGAGTGAGATTCTGTCACGAAAAAAAAGGAAGGAAGGGAGGAAGGGGGGAAGGGGGGAAGGGGGGAAGAGGGGAAGGAGGGAAGGAGGGAAGGAAGGAAGGAAGGAAGGAAAGAAGGAAGGAAAGGAATTGAAAGAAGATTTAGCAATAATGTCATCCCCCCAGGTGGGTGGTCTCACAAGTTAATGCAAAGCCAGAAACAGGCTAATAATGGCTATTTATTGAGTGCTAGACATTTTTTTTATATATTTGGGGAGTGCTTCCTCCCCACCTGAAGTTTCCATTAAGAATGAGGAATTCCCTCTTCACTTCCTGCTTTTCTGATCCACTTCCTTCTTCCCTAGGAGGAGGACTCATTTGATTGGTGGGTTTGGGAGAAGGAAGTGACTGTGCCCATCTTAGTCCCTTCTGGGCATGTTTTGGTCCAATCAGCTGCCCACAGAGGGTGTCTTCCTATCTCAGTTGCTCCACCTCCTGCAAAGCTCTGTGTCAATTGAGTTCTGAACTTGGGAGGAGAAGTTTGAATGTGTGTGTGTGTGTGTGTGTGTATAAAAAATATATATAATATATATTGAATTCCCAACAATATATCTTATTCTAATTATCCACAATACTGTGAGATGAGTATTATTCCCATTTTATTTTATTTTATTTTTTGAGACAGAGTTTTGCTCTTGTCGCCCAGGCTAGAGTCCAATGGTGCAATCTTGGATCACTGCAACTTCCGCCTCCCAGGTTGAAGCGATTCTCCCACCTCAGCCTCCTGAGTAGCTGGGACTACAGGCACCTGCCATGACGCCTGCTAATTTTTGTATTTTTCATATAGACAGAGTTTCACCATGTTGGCAAGGCTGGTCTTGAACTCTTGACCTCAGATGATCCACCTGCCTTGGCCTCCCAAAGGCTAGGATTACAACCCCCATTTTATTTTTTTATTTAAATTTTTAAAAATGTTTTGTAGAGGTGGGATCTTGCTACGTTGCTCAGGCTGGTCCCAAACACCTGGTCTCAAGCAATCCTCCTGCCTCAGCCTCCCAAAGTGCTGAGATTACAGGTGTGAGCCATTGAGCCTGGCCTATTATTTCCATTTTAAAGACAAACTTAAATGATCTGAGACCACCTCACTAGCCGGGGACAGAGGCAGGACCCACAACCAGGTGTGCTGGGCTCACCTGCAGCCTAAGCTCTGGGCCTCTCTAGAACTCAGGCTTGAGGACTTCTGGTCCAGGTCTCTCTCTGTGGCATCTGGTCATCTTCTCTCATGGGACAAACCTCAGAAAAGGCCATCAGATATCACCACTGCCTTCTAGAAGCTTCCAATGGGAAACAGACATACCAACAGGACTTGTCATTAGAAAGGACTGGATGAGACGCTGTGCTCAATCTTGTACAAAAGCAGGGTCCCTGCTACCTATTTAGAAATGACACTATCTGGCCAGGCATGGTGACTCACGCCTGTAATCCCAGCACTTTGGGAGGCTGAGGTGGGCAGATTACTTGAGCCCAAAAGTTCCAGACCAGCCTGAGCAACATGGCAAGACACCGTCTCTAAAAAAAATTTAATTAGCTAGGCATGGTGGGTGCGTGGCTGTAGTCCCAGCTACTTGGGAGGCTGAGGTGGGAGGGTCACTTGAGCCAAGAAGTTTCAGGCTGCAGTGAGCTGTGATCATGCCACTGCACTCCAGCCTGGGTGACAGAGTAAGATCCTGTCTCATAAAAAGAAAGGGAAAGAAAGGAAGGAAGAAAGGAAGGGAGGGAGGAAGGAAGGGAGGGAGGGAGGGAAGGAAGGAGGAAGGGAAAGAGAAAGGAAAAAGAAGTCGGGCACAGTGGGCTCATGTCTGTAATCCCAGCACTTTGGGAGGTCAAAGTGGGCGGATCACCTGGGGTCAGGAGTTTGAGACCAGCCTGGCCCACGTGGTGAAACCCCATCTCTGCTAAAAATACAAACATTAGCTATTTGTGGTGGTGCACACTTACAATCCAGCTATTTGGGTAGCTGAGGCAGGAGAATGGCTTGAACCAGGAAGGGGGAGTGAGACAAGATTGCACCACTGCACTCCAGCTGGGGTGACAGAGTGAGATGCCATCTCAAAAAAAGAAAAAATAATTACTCTGGCTGCAGCTTGGAGGATGAATGAATGGGAGGTAGAGCGAGGGCAGAGGCCCCCATGGGTAGGGCCGCGGAGACGGCCAGGAGTAGTTGGATTGGGGTATTTCTGGGAGCTGGAATCTAAAGTTTGATGTCAGATTGGGTGGGGAAGGTGAGGGAGAGGGTAATGTCAAGGACTCTAAGGTTTCTGGCCTAAGCACTGGGTGGATGGTGGGGACATTTCCTGAGAGAGGAGAGCCTGAGTTGAGTTTGGAACATGGGGAATTGAACATGCTTTTTTTTTTTTTTTTTTGAGACGCAGTTTCTCTTTTGTTACCCAGGCTGCAATGCAATGGCGCGATCTCAGCTCATCAAAATTTCCGCCTCCCGGGTTCAAGCAATTCGCCTGCCTCAGCCTCCTGAGTCGCTGGGATTACAGGCCTGTGCCACTAGACCCAACTAATTTTTGCATTTTTAGTAGATATAGGGTTTCACCATATTAGCCAGGCTGGCTCGAACTCCTGACCTCGTGATCTGCCTGCCTCGGCCTCCCAAAGTGCTGGGATTACAGGTGTGATCCACCACGCCCGGCCACTGAACATGCTCTTGAGACATCCAAGTGCAGGTGCCAGGGAGAGTGGGGTCTGCCCCGTGACAGAAGGGACTGAGTGAGTGGGCGCTGTAGTGACAGCTAGAGGGTTGGGGCCTGCCATCCTTGGAAACAGTGCTTCAGAGGACCTAAGGGTGAGACTTTCTAGCCAGGGAGACCTGGCCGCTCCCAACCCCTTCCACGTCCCACTACTCCCAGGTCTAGGAGAAATCTTGAGTCTTCCAAGGACTTGGTTCTAAAACACTGGTGCACATTCCTGCAATTTGCAGGGAGAGAAGGAACCCAGAGGGATGGAGCCGGCCTGGGCAGACTCCCGAGGAGAGGAGGAGGAGGAGAGAGGGGCACAGAGGTGTGGCCTGGAAACCCCTTCCTCAGTCTGTTTGCACAGCTGTCCAGGCCGGGCTGGGCAGAGAGGGAGTGAGTCATGGGCTTCCGGTTCCCCACCCCCACCTCCAGGGGAGGACACCGTGTCTGGAGGTATGAAGTTTGGAGATGAAGTCCCGCCCTGGGGAAGCTCCTCCTCTCTCCTTCCTCCCCTGCCTTTTGACCACACCTCTGGGTTTTTGTGTTTCTTTGTTTGTTTGTTTGTTTTTGAGATGGAGTTTTGCTCTTGTCGTCCACTGGAGTGCAATGGTGCAATCTCAGCTCACCACAACCTTGGGCTCCCGGGTTCAAGCAATTCTCCTGCCTCAGCCTTCGGAGTAGCTGGGACTACAGGCATGAGCCACAACACCCAGCTAATTTTGTACTTAGTAGAGACGGAGTTTCTCCATGTTGGTCAGGCTGGTCTCAAACTCCCGACCTCAGGTGATCTGCCCACCTCGGCCGCTCAATGTGCTAGGATTACAGGCATGAGCCACTGCGCCAGGCAGTTTTTTTTAGCTTTCTCGGCTTTTTGTGTTTGGTTTTAGAGACAAGGACTCCCTCTGCTGCCCAGGATGGAATGCAGTGGTGTGATCATAGCTCATTGAAGCCTCCAACTCCTGGGTTCAAGCCATTCTCCAGCCTCAGCCTCCCAATTAGCTGGAACCGTAGGCATATACCACCGCACCCAGCTATTATTATTTTTTTTTGAGACAGAGTCTCACTCTGTTGCCCAGGCTGGAGTGCAATGGCGTGATCTTGGCTCACCGCAACCTCCACCTCTTGGGTTCAAGCAATTCTCTGCCGCAGCCTGCCAAGGAGCTGGGATTACAGGTGCCCACCATCATGCCCGACTAATTTTTGTATTTTTAGTAGAGACGGAGTTTCACCATATTGGCCAGGCTGGTCTTGAACTCCTGACTTCATGATCTACCCGCCTTGACTTCCCAAAGTGCTGGGTTTACAGGTGTGAGCCACCATGCCCGGCCTAATTTTTTAATTGTTATTTTTTGTAGAGACAAGATCTCACTATGTTGTCCAAACTTGTCTGGAGCTCCTGGCCTCAAGCGATCCTCCTGCCTTGGCCTCCCAAAGGGCTGGGATTACGAGCATGAGCCACTACACCTGCCCAATCCCCATTTCATGGTTTAAAAGGAAGACTTGGAGCCTAGCACAGTGGCTCACGTCAGTAATCTCAGCACTTTGGGAGGCCAAGACAGGCAGATCGCCTGAGCTCAAGAGTTCAAGACCAGCCTAGCCAACATGGCAAAACCCCATCTCCATTAAAAATGCAAAAATTAGCCCATTTGGGCAATTCTCCTGCCTCAGCCTCCCAAGTAGCTGGGTAATCCCAGGAGAATTTCTTGAACCCAGGAGGCAGAGGTTGCAGTGCGCCAAGATCACACCTCTGCACTTCAGTCTGGGTGACAGAGTGAGACTCCAACTGAAAAATAAAAAAGGGCCGGTAGCCGTGGCTTATGCCTGTAATCCCAGCACTCTGGGAGCCGAGACAGGCAGATCACCTGAGGTCGGGAGTTCAAGACCAGCCCATCTCCATTAAAAATACAAAAATTAGCCAGTCATGGTGGCACATGCCTATAATCCCAGCTACTCGGGAGGCTGAGGCAGGAAACTCACTTGAACCCGGGAGGCAGAGGTTGCAGTGAGCCGAGATCGCACCACTAAACTCCAGCCTGGGTGACAGAGCAAGACTCTGACTCAAAAAAAAAAAAAAGGTGGAATCGAAAAGGTCAAGTGAGTTCCTGGGGGCACTAGAGGCATCTCTATGCTGGGCCTGTCTGACCCCAGGTCTCTGCTCCTGGCCACTCTGCCCTCATAGAAGAGCTCTCAGAAACAAGAGAACTCTCTAGGTAGGACCCAGAATAGCATGGGAGGAAATCTCTCTCCCAGAGCCCTGCCAACAGCGGGTGCACAGAGACCTTTCTGCTGTGACTGGCCAAGCTGGCTGGCTCTGAGAGTGAAAGGGTCAGTCTCTCCCGCCTGGTGAAGAAAGATGCAACCTTTAGAGTCATGCAAGTAACCGTTTACCCACTTGGCTTCCTGTTAGCTTGTGTTTTGGGTTTTTTTTTTTCTTCCTTCCCCTGAGGGGTGTCTCTTCTCTGAAGGTTCTTAGGGGCTTTTTGTGCTGGGCTGTTTACCATTGGGTGACCGTTGGTGTCAGAACCAGCCTCCTGGGAAGAGCGAGGTGAAGAAAAGCAAGCCCAGGCCAGCCCTCGGTCATCCACATAGCCACAGGAGTGCAGGCTGGACGGGACAAGTACGCCCTGGGCACTGAGTGACCACGGCCACTTCCAGCTCTCCTGCCAATTTCAGGTTCATCTTCCAAACAGGGCCCGATTTAGGCAAGTGAAAGTGAGCTGGTGGCCAGGCGCGGTGGCTCACGCCTGTGACCCCAGCACTTTAGGAGGCTGAGGCGGGAGGATTACTGGAGGTCTGGAGTTCAAGACCAGCCTGGCCAACATGGGGATGCCCCATCTCTACTAAAAATACAAAAATTAGCCGGGCGTAGTGGCACGCGCTTGTAATCCCAGCTGCTTGGGAGACTGAGGCAGGAGAATCACTTGAACCCAGAAAGCGGAGGCTGCAGTGAGCTGAGACTGTACCACTGCACGCTATCCTGGGCGACAGAGTGAGACTCCATCTGCAAAAAAAAAAAAAAAAAAGTGAGTTGGTGTGCCCTGGGCCTCCTCCAACTGCAGGAAGTAGAGAGCTGCAAATAACCCACCAAAGAGACCATCGAGTGACAGCCGGGTCCGCTAGGCTAAAGGGCTTGCTTTGGTCCCTGAATTAGGAGTTCTGGTTTACTCACGACTAATGCAAAGTGAGAAATTCTGCTGTAGAAATTGTGCCGTCTTCAGGCCAGGCACGGTGGCTCACACCTGTAATCCCAGCACTTTGGGAGGCCGAGGCAGGCAGATCATGAGGTCTGGAGATCGAGACGATTGTGGCTAATACAGTGAAACCCTGTCTCTACTCAAAATACAAAAAATCAGCCAGGTGTGATGGCAGGTGCCTGAAGTCCCAGATACTCAGGAGGCTGAGGCAGGAGAATCGCTTGAACCCAGGAAGCAGAGGTTGCAGTGAGTTAAGATCACGCCACTGCACTCCAGCCTGAGTGGCAGAGTGAGATGCCATCTCAAAAAAAAAAAAAAAGAAAGAAAAGAAATTATCTGGTCTTCATTCTCCTCCATCCTAGCACTTCTTAAGGAAAGACCTCTTTTTTCTTTCTTTTTTTTTTTTTTAAGATGGAGTTTGGCTCTTGTTGCCCAGGCTGGAGTGCAATGGTGCAGGCTGGTCTTTTTGCCCAGGCTGGTCTTGACCTCCTGACCACAGATGATCTGCCTGCCTTGGCCTCCCAAAGTTCTGGGATGACAAGCTTGAGCCTCAGAGCCCCTCCTGGGGAAAGACCTCTTGATGCCCCATGATATGAGACCACTTGACCATGTGGCCCACTTGTGACAAGCCTCCTACATCCTCCTACAGTCCCCATGGCATGGCTCAGCCCCAGGCCTCGAGCACCACATCACCCTCGCGCAGCCTTTGCACTTATCAATCTGCCCAGAACCCCTGCAGCCTGGGCCCTGCCCACACCTGGCCTTCCTCAAGCCTCCCAGACATCAGAGGCCCACCCTCTGCTCCCGTCTGCTCCTGCTCCCATAGGTCTGTCACCCTAGGGACGCTACCTCCTGCCTCAACCTTACTCTGTATCTCATCATGGGAGGACCAGAGCCTGGACTCCTGATCATCAATCACCTATAGGCCAGGCAGATCACAGGGGCTCCTGCCTGTAATCCCAAAACTTTAGGAAGTCAAGGCAGGAGGATGGTTTGAGCTCAGGAGTTCGAGACCAGCCTGGGCAACATAGCAAGACCCTGTCTCTGTTAAAAAAAAAGATTTAAGTAAAAAAAAAATTTTTTTTTAGATGGAGTCTCACTCTGTAGCCCAGGCTGGAGTGCAATGGCATAATCTCAGCTCACTGCCACCTCCACGTCCCGGGTCCCAGTTCGAGCAACTCTCCTGCCTCAGCCTCCCGAGTAGCTGGGATTACAGGCGTGAGCCACCACACCCAGCCAATATATTTTTTTAATCACCTATGAGCCAGCTATCTGTCTTGCCCATCCTCTTGCATCTTTCCAGAGTCCATGTTCAAAGCTGACCCCGATCTGGCCAAACCTGCACTTCTGTCCGAATCCCCCAACATGTGCAGGGTCTGAGCCGCATAAGCAACAGGTGCAGTGAATGAGCCGAACCCAGGCTCGGATGACCTGGGTCCACTCAGGAGAAATCCTTTCTCGGCAACCAGGGACAGAGGTGTAACCTACGGGTGAGGTGGTCAAACTCCGATCAGAGAGGGAAAGAGTTCTCTCACCTTGAAACTCACAAACAGGATTCCCACAGCCAGGTGGAGCTCAGAGAGCCAGTTCAGTGGATCCCTGACTTTACTTTTTAAATTTTCTTTTAGAGACAGGGTCTCACTCTGTCACTCAGGCTAGAGTGCAGTGGTGCAATCATAGATCACTGCATCCTCGAACTCCTGGACTCAGGTGATCCTCCCATCTCAACCTCCCCAGTAGCTGGGATTACAAGCATACACCACTGTGCCAGGCTAATTTTTTTTTTTTTTTGGTAGAGATGGGGGTCTCACTTTGTTACTCAGGCTGATCTTGGATTCCTGGCTTCAAGTGATCCTCCTGCCTCAGCCTTCCACAGCGTTGGGATTACAGGTGTGAGCCACCACACCTGGCCAGTCCCTGACTTTAGAAAGGTGCAATCAAAACACAGGAATGGCCCAGATGGAAACCCAACAGCCTCACTAAAACCCACAAATTCTAGAACTTTAAGATCTGAGAGATGCTGGGCGCAGTGGCTCACACCTGTAATCCCAGTACTTTGGAAGGCCAAGGTCGGTGGATCACCTGAGGTCAGGAGTTCAAGACCAGCCTGGACAACATGGTGAAACCCTGTCTCTACTAAAAATACAAAAATTAGCTGGGCCTGGTGGCATGTGCCTGTAATCCCAGCTACTCGGGAGGCTGAGGCAGGGTAATCGCTTGAGCCCAGGAGCTGGAGGTTGCAGTGAGCTGAGATTGCACTCCAGCCTGGGCCACAGAGTGAAACTCCATCTCAGAAAAAAAAAAAAAAAAATCTGGAAGAAAAATTAGTAAAGAAGAGGATCACGGAGACTCCGATCATGGCAAGGTGTCACTGAAAAAGCAACAGCTGGCCAGGTGTGGTGACTCACATCTGTAATCCCAGCACTTTGTGAGGCCGAAGTGGGTGGATCACTTGAGATCAGGAGCTCAAGACCAGCCTGGTCAACATGGTGAAACCCCGTCTCTACTAAAAAAAAAAACTAGCTGAGTGTGGTGGCACATGCCTATAATCCCAGCTACTTGGGAGGCTGAGGCAGGAGAATTGCTTAAACACAGGAGGCAAAGGCTGCAGTAAGCCAAGACCATGCCACAGCACTCCAGCCTAGGTGACAAAGCGAGAGTCTGTCTCAGAAAAAAATTTAAAAATGCAACACCTGCGGAAGGAGAAGAGGGCATGAGAACCCCGCAGGGCAGGGAAGGGCTGTTCAGAAGGCATTTGAAGGAAAGAGAGAGATGAAGAAAGGTACAGAGGGACCCACAATCCCTCACAGGGAAGACACACACATAAGGACCGCAGGTGCCCAGGACCCTGGGTAGGATGGAGACACCGAGGCTACAGAGTGCAGGAAAGCTGACGTGTGTGAAAGCCTCTGAGATCATTCATGCATTTTCCCGTTCGTTCCTTCAGCAATTACGTATTCAGCATCTTCTAGGAATTTGTTCAGTGCACAGATTGAGAACACAGACTCCGAAGCCAGACAGCCTGAGTTCAAATCCTTGCTCTGCTCTTGGGGGCTCTGTGACCTTGTCACTTAAGTCTCTGTGTGCCTCACCCTCCTCATCTGCAAAATGGAATACCTACCCCATAGGCCGGGCCATGATGAGGATTCAGCGGGTCAATGCATGTTAAAACATTAGAACAGGGCCAGGCATGGTGGCTCATGCCTGTAATCCCAGCTCTTTGGGAGGCCGAAGCAGAAGGATCACTTGAGGCCAGGAGTTTGAGATCAGCCTGGGCAACATAGTGAGATCCCACTCTATAAAAAATTATAAAAGCATGGTTACACAAGCCTGTAGTCCTAGCTACTTGGGAGGCTAAGGCGGGAGCATCACTTGAGCCCAGGAGTCTGAAGTTGCAGTGAACTGTAACTGGGTCACTGGACTCCAGCCTGGGCAACAGAAGGAGATCCTGTCTCTTCAGCACAACACATTTAAAACATTTCGCCTGTAATCCTAGCACTTTGGAAGGCCAAGGCAAGTGGATCACCTGAGGTCAGGAGTTCAAGACCTGCCTAGCCAACACAGTGAAACCTCATTTCTACTAAAAATACAAAAATTAGCCAGGCATGGTGGCTGGCATCTCTAATCCCAGCTACTCAGAAGGCTGAGGCAGGAGAATCACTTGAACCCAGGAGGCGGAGGTTGCAGTGAGCTGAGATCACGCCACTGCACTCCAGCCTGGGCAACAGAGTGAGATTCGGTCTCAAAAATAAAAAATAAAAATAAATAAAACATTAGAACAGTGTTTGCTACACAGTGGTGGCTCAGTGGGTGTGAACCACTTATATAGCACTTAAATCACAGCATGTGCAAAAAGACTGTGCTGCTAGCTTCACCTTTCCAACAGTGTCTTTCCAGAACTTTCTATCTCCTGCTGGGCAAGGACTGTGAGAAGCACCATAACCTGGAGAGAAATCCGGGTCTTGAGACAGCTCCGGCTGTGCCTGTCTTGGGCAAGTGAGGTGGTGCGTGCATGAGGATGAGCGGTCCCAGGCAGGGTCCCTGCACGTCACTCCTGCACCTCCCTCTCCCCACAGCCCCCCTCTCCTTCTCTAACTCCAAAAAGCCCAGAGCCCCAGCCCCTTTGGAGAAGGAGGGGGACCCTGAAGCTTGGGTCACCTTCAAAGTACTGCAGGGAGAAAAATGTAGACATTAGACTACATACTGACCACCCTGAGAAGGAAACCCCCAGGGGAAGGTGGGTGGGTGGATGGGTGGCCACAGCAAAGGGGTTTAGGGGAGACAGGGATGTCTGTGGCCTGTAGGAGGAGCTCATTGACGACCCAAGAGGTGAGGATGGATGGAAGTGCCCCTGAGAAGGGGGACAGAGGTCCCCTCTGCCCCTGAGAAGGAAAAAACCCTTGCACTTGGGGCCAGGGCCCTGAGAAGTGGGAAGTGGATTTGGCTTCCTCAGGAGACCAGCACCCACCCGCAGCACCCTAGAATGTAAACAGTGCTGAGAATGCAATGACCAGGTCCTGGTAGCCCAAGGACTGGTACCTCTGTCTCCATCAGGACCTGGTGCCAGAAATAACAAGATTCTTAGAATATCCCCACTGGAGGCCCGGCGCAGTGGCTCAGCCTGTTATCCTAGCACTTTGGGAGGCCGAGGCGGGCAGATCACTTGAGGTCAGGAGTTCAAGACCAGCCTGGCCAACACACTGAAACCCCCTCTACTAAAAATACAACAATTAGCCAGGAGTGGTGGTGGTTGTCTGTAATCCCGGCGACTCAGGAGGCTGAGGCGGGAGAATCGCTTGAACCTGGGAGGCCGAGGTTGCAGTGAGCCGAGACCGTGCCACTGCACTTCAGCCCTGGTGACAAGAGTGAGACTCTATCTAAAACAACAAAACAAAACAAAAAAAGAATATCCCCACTAGAAGGGTCCTGCAAGCCCAGCCACGAATCTGTACAAGTCCTCGTACAGAGTGGGAAACTGAGGCTCGAGAGGCGACGGGGCGGTGGTGGGGGCCGGGGGCCCTACCCCATCGCAGCGTCCCAGCTCCACTCGCGCGCCTGGCAGGGGGCGCCCTTCCCCGCCGCGCGTGCCAGGCAGGGTCCCCCAAGGAGAAACCTCTTAGAGAGTTTTTCCTTCCGCGTGAACTCGCCGCCTGCATCCAGCGGCGCGGTCTCCTAGGTGAACCTCGAACAAATGCGTTGCAGATGTGCGTCCTTCCATTTCTGGCTACCGCGGCGCGGCTCGGGAGCGGCGGCGGCATCCCCAGAGCGATCCAGCCCGCGTTTTCCGTCCCGCCCGCCAACTTTTGCAAGCTGTAGTTATTTGATAATGATTTTTTTTAAAACCTCTCCCAATAATTGTTATCCTCCCCGCCCGGAGCAGCTCAGGTGATGGGCACAGACCGCGACGCCGCTGCCTCTCCTCCTCCTCCTGGTGCGCGCGGCTCTGGCTCTGGCCCAGGGGAAAGAGCCACAGCGGAGGCGCCTTCTGCAAAGGCAGCGGGGACGGCCCCGGAGGCTGGGCCACAGAGACCCCCGATCTGCCCCGGTCCCCCTGCCCATGAGGCCTCCCACACCCTCCCCCAAAGCCCATTCTCCGGAGGCCAAGGCTGTCTGGTGAACGGCTAGGGGCTGCTGGGCACAGAGTTCAACATTGCAAATATTAATTAGGCACCTACTGTATTCCCAGGCCCTGAGGACAGCCTGCCTCCAAAATAAGTGAGAACAGCGCCTGCCCTCAGGGAGACTAGGGGACACCATCCCTAACCTGGGAAGGGGAGGGTGGCTTCCAGAGCAAGGATCCCCCTGACAGAACCTGCTTAAAGTGCAGGGGCTAGACAAGGAGGGAGGGCTTGGCTCCGCAGCAAAGCCCAAGGCAGAGTTCCACCCAGCACCCCCATCACCTCCAGCCCTTCCTCCAGCTTCTGCAAAGTGTCTTCTCTGAAAGCGCCCTCAGAGTCTCTTTTAGAAACCTATGGGTCTCGGCTGGGTGCAGTGGCTCACGCCTGTAATCCCAGCACTTTGGAAGACAGAGAGGGCACATCACTTGAGGCCAGGAGTTCGAGACCAGCCTGGCCAAAAAGGAGAAATTTCTTCTCTACTAAAAATACAAAATTTAGCCAGGCGGGGTGGTGTGTGCCTGTAGTCCCAGCTGCACGCTGGGCTGAGGCAGAATCGCTTGAACCTGGGAAGCGGATGTTGCAGTGAGCCCAGATCCTGCCACTGCACTCCAGCCTGGGTGACAGAGCAAGACTCTTTAAAAAAAAAAAAAACCTACAGGGCTCAGAACATAGAGTCATGTGTAGTTAAGAGTGGAAGCAGGTGGCTGAGAGACAGACCCACACTAACTCCTTTTTGGAATCCCTCAGGCACATACACAAATGGGGGCGGGGGTGGGCAGGCTGGAGAGAGCCCAGGTGAGCTCCTGACCCCCATTCGGGAGTCACATCTGGGTCTGGTGGCTCAGCCACAAACGGTATGAGAGGGGCCCTTTGCTGGAGGGAAGTGAACCCAACCTCAGCTTGTTACATACCCAGAAAGCCCGGAAAGTTTTTTTGGTGTTTTTGTTGTTTTCTTTTTAAGCCTGAGCTCATTTTTAAGTTTTTAAGTGAATATTCAGTTTTGGTTTAAAGTTTTTAAATGAATTCTAAGAGTTTTCATTAAGGTTTTTTTCAATGCATACTAAATTCTTTGTTTCGTTAAGCCTGGGTTGATTTTCAGCTTTTTAATAAATACCATTTTAATTATTTATTTTAAATGCTAAGGTTTTCATTTTTTGGGTTTTTGTTTGTTGTTTTTTTTTTTCCTAAGTCTCACTTACTCTGTCACCCAGGCTGGAGTGCAGGGGTGCAATCTGGGCTCACTACAACCTCCACCTCCTGGGTTCAAGCGATTCTCCGGCCTCAGCCTCCCGATCAGCTGGGATTGCAGGCATGCACCACCATGTCCAGCTACTTTTTGTATTTTTAGTAGAGATGAGGTCTCACCATGTCAGTCAGGCTGGTCTCGAACTCCAGACCTCAAGTGATCCACCCACCTCGGCCTCCCAAAGTGCTGGGATTACAGGCGTGAGCCACTGCACCTGGCCTTAAATGCTAAGTTTTTATTTTAATAAGTTTTTAATGAATTCATTTTACGTTTTTTGGATTTGTTTGTGGGGGTTCGGGGGGACCAGGTCTTGCTGTGTGGCTCTGTCACCCAGGCTGGATGCAGTGTTATGATCATAGCTCACTGCAGCCTCGAACTGCTGGGCTCAAGTGATCCTTGGCAGTGGCTGGAGTTCTGGTTACCTGGAGGTGGGCAGTGTTAGAAGCATTTCCCAGGCAGGAGGTACCACTCAGGTGGAGACTGATTCCTGGTAACTCTATGGCCTTCTCTGAACCACAAGTGACTCTGGCGCAGTGAAAGTATTATCTCTATCACACCAACCAAGAGCTGGTACAAATAGGGTGTTATTGAAGATCTGTCTAAGGGCAGATGGAAGAGGGGCCCGTGAAGCCACGCTCCAAGGTCTAGTTTCCTCATTGTTGCTTTTTGGGGGGTTTCATCGGGTTTTGTCCTTTGGGTTTTTTTTGGGAGGGTTGGTGTTTTGCTGTTGTTTTTGAGACAGGGTCCTGCTCTGTCACCCAGGCTGGAATGCAGTGGCAAAATCATGCCTCACTGCAACCTCAACCCCCCGGGCTCAAGTGATCCTCCCACCTCAGCCTCCCGAGCAGCTGGGACTACAGGCATGCACTGCCATGACCAGCTTATTTTTAAAATTTTTTGTTGAGATGAGGTCTCACTATGATGCCCAGGCTGGTCTTGAACTCCTGGCCTCAAGTGATCCTCCTGCCCTCGGCCTCCCAAAGTGCTGGGATTACGGGTGTGAGCCACTGCAGTTGCCCTCTAAAGTCTAGTTTTACCTTGTGAAGAGTGAGGAGCCACTATCAGGTGACAAGTCAGGGCCCTTCCACGATCCTCCAGGAAGCCCACCCTGATTGTTACCCTGGGGTTCATCAGTATCTCTGAGCACATGGTGCCTCTGAGCCAGGCCATCGGCTATAGAAGGGGTGGGGGCGACACTTCTAGAGGCTGGAGGACTGATCATGAGGGGCAGAAGAGTCGGATTTTCCTGGAGGACGCCCCTCCTTAGACAGGGCAAGCCCCCAGCCGGTGTCTCCTTGTTCCCAGCACTCAAGGTGGCTCCTCTACCTCCTTCATCTTTCACTTCCTCCTTCTCCACCTGGCTCCCCAGAGTCCAACTCACATTTCTTTAAAAACTTAAAATGGGCTTGGCGTGGTGGCATGCATCTAAAATCCCAGCACTTTGAGAGGCTCAAGCAGAAGGACCACTTGAGGCCAGGAGTTCGAGGCTGCACTGAGCTATGGTCACACTGCTGCACTCCAACCTGGGTGACAGAGTGAGATCCCATCTCTAAATAATAATAATAATAATAGGCCAGATGTGGTGGTTCATGCCTGTAATCCCAGCACTTTGGAAGGCCAAGGAGGGCAGATCACCTGAGGTCAGGAGATCGAGACCAGCCCGGCCAACACGGTGAAAACTGTTTCTACAAAAAATGCAAAAATTAGCCAGGCATGGTGGTGGGCACCTGTAATCCTAGCTACTCATGAGATTGGGGCAGGAGAATTGCTTGAACCCAGGAGGTGGAAGTTGCAGTGAGCTGAGATCATGCCACTGCACTCCAGCCCGGGTGACAGAGTGAGATTCCATCTCAAAAATAATAATAATAATAAAGCTTTGATGATGAACGGATCCAACATTTTCCAATCAGAAAATCCAGAAAGAAACCGTTTGAATTTCGGCTTAGGTATAAGTTTTATGGTTTCCAGAGCGTCCAAAGGAGAGAATACAGTCACAGGTTCTTAGTTTCTGTTTCTGGTTGGGCCAGTAAAGCCCCTTCCTCATCCTTCTTTTCTGCTTGTCACTAAAGACAGAAACTAAAAACCGTGGCTTCAGACTGCTGAAAGCCTGGAGCAAAACAGAACAGAACAATAACCACAGCCACATGAGACGGGTTGACAAGCTTGGTAAGGCTTCATGTCTTTCTTTATGATTTATTCTCTATGGACAGGACACATCATCTGCTCATTGTGGGACCTGCACGAGGCCCAGATCAGGGCTCCCTCCTCCAGGAAGCCTTCCAGGCTCTACAGGCTGTGTCAGGTCCTATCTGCCATGCTCCCACAGCCCCTGGGCTCCTCATCATTGCTGTCCTCAACACACAGTATTGGTGTCATTGGTTTACCCATCCCTCTCCCTCATCACGAGGTCCTGGGGGCAGAGACCAGACTCATTCCTTCCCGTGTCCCCAGCGGTGCAAGCAAGGTGCCGGGAACAGTTAGCGGTAACGGACCTGAGAAGCAGGCTGGCCTGTGTGAGCTGCCTTCTGCTCCAGCTGTGTCCTGGGTCATGATGGGATAAGGCCTCCTTATAAGAGGCCCTTTCACAAGCTTGCCCCCCACCCCCACAGGGTTGTGGGACCCTCTTCGGAGCCTCAGAGAAATCCCTCTCTTCCTGTCTCCCTGGACTCAGCCACCTCCCTCCCAGCCTGCCAGGAGGGGGCTCCCACAGACACCTCCCCTCCTGTCCAGCCCGGAGGAAGGGGATCAGATGCCGTGCCGGGCTGGAGGCCCCTTGTCCGCACAGAGGCAGGATTTATCTCAGTTTGGGGAGGTCTGGGGCCCCCAAAGTCCTAGATCATCATTAGTTCCATCAAAGAGGCGGCTCTGATCTCAGAGACAAGATGCATGGTGTTCAAATTGGAAACAGCCTGGTGGGCAGAGGGGCAGTGCTGGGCGGGGAGAGGGTTCAGGCTGCCCCCGGGGGAGCCCAGGACACTGGAGGCATCCCACAGACGGTCACAGGAAGAGGAGGAGAGGAGGAGGGAAGAGAAAACATTCCACTCGGGCTCCAGGGAAGAGAGCCGCGCACAGATGGAACGGAGCCAAGTCTGCAAGTCAAGATGACCTCCCCACAGAGGCTGGGGAGAAAGGATAGCCAATCGTACTCACTACCCACCCACGAGGGGCTTCCTGTGTCCCACCCCGCACTGCACACCTTCACCTTCATGCATCCTGTCTCACCACCCACAGCAACCCCTGGGAACTAGAAAGTGAAGGGATGCATTGCCTTTGCTTTACAGACAGGGAAACTGAGGCTCGTAGGGGGGCGAACGGATGTGCCCTAGATCTCCCAGGGTACCTGGCATGGCTGGGGTTTCAGACCAGGTGCCTGGGTCTCCAGGGCTTCACCCTGACTCTGGAAAACCATAGCAAGGAATTGGGTTTTTTTGAAACGGAATTTTGTTCTGTCGCCCAGGATGGAGTGCAGTGGTGCAATCTCGGCTCACTGCAACCTCTACCTCCCGGGTTCAAGCAATTCTCCTGCCTCGGCCTCCTGAGTAGCTGGGATTACAGGGGCATGCCACCACGCTCAGCTAATTTTTGTATTTTTAGTAGAGATGGGATTTCACCATGTTGGCCAGGCTGATCTTGAACTCCTGACCTCGTGATCCACCAACCTTGGCCTCCCAAAGCGCTGGGATTACAGGCATGAGCCACCACACGTTCAACTATGGAAACAAATGGAAAAGATCTCTCCCACCTTCCTGCTCTTGTCGACAACCGCCTCTGTCTAGACCCCTCCAGAGGCTGTCCTCTGACCCCTGCCCACCCCACAGGCCTCCAGACAACTGGTCCCCCACCTCCTCTCCCCATATACACCCCACAAGCCCCTCTCCAGTGGATGGAGAGTAGCTGAGGCCATTGTCTGCTGCTGCTGACTTGCCGTGGGCCACCTGGTGCTGTCCCTCCTGGCTCTGCTCAAAAGAGAGAGACTCTGACTTAGTGGATGTGGTCCCCAGACCCCAATGCAAAGAGGGAGCCTCTGTGAGGCTCTAAGACGTAGCCAAAACATTAAAATGCCTGCAAGGCAGAATGGTGATTCTTTAATGGACGATAGGACCAGAGATGTGATGAGGTCAGGAAGCTGTCCCTAGGAGCAGGGGAGAGAAAGGAGATAGGACTTCTGTTGGCCGGGCATGGTGGCTCACGCCTGTAATCCCAGGACTTTGAGAGACGGAAGCAGGAGGATCACTTGAGGTCGGAGTTCAAGACCACCACGGGCAATATAGCAAGACCCTGTATCTTAAAAAAAAAGGCTTCTGCCTAAGAGTGTTTCAGAGACTCTGTTTATAACGGTGAAAACGGGGAACAACCTAAACTTCCAGTAATAGTTAATTAATCCCATGTGATGGAATATCAAGTCACCATTACTTGTTTGGTTTTTTTTTTTTTGAGATGGAGTCTCACTTTGTCGCCAGGCTGGAGTGCAGTGTCGCAATATCAGTTCACTGCAGCCTCCACCTCCCAAGATCAAGCAATTCTCCTGCCTCGGCCTCCCGAGTAGCTGGAACTACAGGCACACACCACCATGCCTGGCTAATTTTTGTATTTTTTAGTAGAGACGGGGTTTCACCGTGTTGGCCAGGATGGTCTCAAACTCCTGACCTCCTGATCCATTGGCCTTGGCCTTCCAAAGTGTCAGGATTACAGGCATGAGCCACCACTCCTGGCCACTTGGGGACTTCTTTTATTAGCATGGGTGAAATGCTGTCAGCGAAATGCAAAATTAAATAAGATGATTTATGTAAAGGATTTATCACAGTGCCCGTCACAGCATAAACACTCAAAAACTGTTAGCTGTGGTGTGTGATAAAAGCAGGAATGAAAAAATATATATGGAATAATCCCAGATTTGTAAACAACAATATTTTTTAAAGGGAGGAGGGGCTAGGTGCGGTGGCTTATGCCTGTAATCACGGCACTTTGGGAAACTGAGGCAGGAGGATTGCTTGAGCCCAGGTTTTCAAGACTAGCCTGGGCAACATAGCAAGACCCCATCTCTGAAAAAAAATTCAAAAATTAGCCAGGCATGGTGGCACATGCCTGTAATCCCAGCTACTTGGGAGGCTGAGGTAGGAGGATGGCTTGAGCCCAAGAGTTTGAGGCTGCAGTGAGCCATGATTGCACTACGGCACTCCAGCCTGGGTGATGGAGCAAGACCGTGTGTCAAATAATAATAATGATAATAAAGGCAAAAGGAAAATTAGAAAATATTGCTGAGTTGTGGGATTATTGGAGATTTGGGGGCTCACTCCTCTGTATTCTCGTTTTTCTATGAGTGGATATATTTTTTATTAGTAGAAAATTTTTCCAGTATCTTATTATGCAAATTTCCTAACGTGCAGCAGAGTTGAAATAATATTACAATGAACGAATATATACCTCTTCCTAGATTCCACACTCACATTTTATTATCTTTTATCCCATAACCATTCATCTACCTAACCTCTCTCTACCCAGCCATAAATCCATCTTAGTTTGTATGTTGCATTTTAAACTAAACTGCAGACACCTTCCCCTAAATACTTCAACACGCATATCAGGAAAAGTAGTTTCGTTGTTGCTGTTTTTGAGATGGAGTCTCACTCTGTCACCGGGCTGGAGTGCAGTGGTGCAATCTTGGCTCACAGTAACCTCCACTTCCTGGGTTCAAGCAATTCTCCTGCCTCAGCCTTCCGAGTAGCTGGCATTACAGGCATGCACCACCATGCTCAGCTAATTTTTGTATTTTCAGTAGAGATGAGGTTTCACCGTGTTGGCTAGGATGGTCTTGATCTCCTGACCTCGTGATCTGCCTGCCTTGGCCTCCCAAAATGCTGGGATTACAGGTGTGAGCCACTGCTCCCTGCCTGTTTTTTGGTTGCTTTTTTTTTTTGACAGAGTCTTACTCTGTTGCTCAGGCTGGAGTGCAGTGGTGCAATCTCTGCTCACTGAAATCTCTGCCCTCTGGATTCAAGCGATTCTTCTGCCTCAGCCACCTGAGTAGCTGAGACTACAGTCTTGCGCCACCACCATGGCTGACTAATTTTTGTATTTTTTTCAGTACAGTCCGAGTTTCACCATGTTGTACAGGCTGGTCTCGAACTCCTGAGCTCAAGTGATCCTCCCACCTTGGCCTCCCAAAGTGCTGGGATTATAGGCGTGAGCCACTGCACCCAGCCAGGGAAATCAGTTTTTAATAGCTAGGTAGAGGACAGAAGCTGTCATCAGCCCTGAGAAAGCAGCCCCCTTCTCCACCCTTCTTGCAACAGGCTGGTGTGGAGGGGCGCAGTGGGGTGGCGCGAGGCTCAGCCTCCAGCCCTCCTCTCTGGGTGACCTAATCAGCCCCTGCAGCCCAGGGCTTTCTCCTTACCTGATGCAGAGACCATGAGATATAAATAAACCTCTCTTCTCCCAATCACCGGAAGGTGTAGTGAAGGTAACCTGAGATAAACATTAGTTCACCTTGGGCTCTCTATGGTGCTAATGTTGTCTGATTAAAGCAAATAAAAACACAAAAGTCAGCCAGACTTGGTGGCATGCACCTGTAGTCTCAGCTACTCAGGAGGCTGAGGTGGGAGGATCGCTTGAGTCCAGGAGTTCAAGACTGCAGTGAGCTATGATCGTGCCACTGAACTCCAGCCTGGGCAACAGAGCAAAACCCTGTCTCTTTAAAAAACAACAACAACAACAACAAAAAATTCCTGTTTCCTCAGTGTTATTTAAAAAATAAAAATTAAATTAAAAAATAAATCATATAAAAAATACAGGACACCCAGTTAAATCTGATTTTCAGAATAACAAATTTTCTTAGTGTAAATATATCCAGGAAATGTTTGGGATATACTTGTACTAAAAAATGACACTGTCTTTATGTTACCTGGCAACCCTATGCAATGGGAGAATGGAAGCCCCAGAAAGGAAAACGTGTCGGGAGTTAGGATGTGGGTTGGGATTTTTTTTTTTTTTTTTTTTTTGAGACTGGGTCTTGCTCTTTTACCCAGGCTGCAGTGCAGTAGTATGACCATAGCTCACTACAGCCTCGACCTCCTGGGCTTAAGCAATCCTCCCACCTCAGCCTGCTGAGTAGCTGGGAGCACAGGTGTGCACCACCACATGCGGCTAATACTTTTAGTTTTAAGAGAGACGGGGGTTTCACTTTGCTGTCCAGGCTGGTCTCAACCTCCTGGCCTCAAGCAGTCCTCCCACGTCAGCCACCCAGAATGCTGGGATTACAGGCGTGAGCCACCATGCCTGGCCCAGGTTGGGATTTTGATAATAAAGTCTCATATTTGTACGGTACGGTGTAGCCCACAAGGTGTTTTCAACTTGTCATCTCACTCAAGGCTCATTATCAGTACACAGGGGAGTAGCATTTTATTCCCATTTTAGAGTCGAAGAAACGGAGGCTCCTAGAAGCCCAGCTTCCAACTTCCCCACCCAGCTGAAAAGGTGCCGGGTCGGTGCTCTGCCTCGGCATCTGGCCTCCCATGCAGGCTCTCCCCAGTCTGGTTGCTCTCTCTGAGCCCTCAGTAGACTACACAGTTTTATCTGAAACCCACAAGCGGGGTTCCGGGACAAGGCTTTCAAGCCTGCAGCTCCAGCGAGCTTAAACGATCCTGTTGAAAAGGACATTGAAACGATGCAAAGAGAGTCCACCATCTCACTCAGAGAGGCCGCTGCAGGGTCTACTCTCTGTGAAGTCCCAACTTTCCTATTTGTGGGGCACCTGTGTGCCTCGCAGAGCTGAGGTGGGCACTCACTAGGTGACAGAGTTGAACCACCAGCCAAGACCAGAGATCAGAGCGGAGGCTGAGCTCTGTGTAGCTTGAGTGAAACTGAAGTTTTAGACTCTTTCTTACATCGAGTGAGAAAGACCATTATCCGGCTGGGCACAGTGGCTCACACCTGTAACCCCAACACTTTGGGAGGCCAAGGCGGGTGGATCACCGGAGATCAAGAGTTCGAGACCAGCCTGTCCAACGTGGTGAAATCCCGTCTCTAATAAAAATACAAAAATTAGCCAGGCATGGTGGTGGGCGCCTGTAATCCCAGCTACTCAGGGGGCTGAGGCAGGAGAATCACTTGAATCCAGGAGGTGGAGGTTGCAGTGAGCTGAAATCTCACAGCCTGGGGGATAGAGCAAGACTCTATCTCAAAAAGAAAGAAAGAGAGAGAGAGAGAGAGAGAGAAGAAAGAAAGAGAAAGAAAGAAAAGAAAGAAAAAGAGAGAAAGAAGGAAGTGAGGGAGGGAAGGAAGGAAGGAAAGAAGGAAGGAAGGGAGGGAGGGAGGGAGGGGGGAGGAAGGAAGGAAGGAAAGAAAGACTATTTCCCATACATCTGCATACATGTGGCCATTGCTTCATCCATTGGCTGGTTGATTTTTTTGGAGATAGGGTTTTGCCCTATCATCCAGGCTGGAGTGTAGTGATACAATCATAACTCACTGCAGCCTCTCATTTCTGGGCTCAATGATCCTCCCACCTCAGCCTCCCAAGTAGCTAGGACCACAGGTGTGCATCCCCATGTCCAGCTAGTTTGGAGTCTTTATTTTTGTAGAGAATGGTTTTGCTATTTTGCCTAGGCTGGTGTCAAACTCCTGGCCTCCAGTGATCCTCCTGCCTCAGCCTTTCAAAGTGCTGGGATTACAGATGTGAGCCGCTGCACCCAGCCAATTCATTGCATTTGAGCAGTGATTTTCAAACGTACTTTCATTTCCTATCATTATTCACTGAATAATGTGCATTTAAATTTTGTAGATTGTTTTTTGTTGTTTTTGAGACGGAGTCTCACTCTACGACTCAGGCACGATCTCTGCTCACTGCAACCTCCACCTCCCAAGTTCAAGCAATCCTCCTGTCTCAGCCTCCTGAGTAGCTGGGATTACAGGAGGTGCCACCGTGCCCGGTTAATTTTCGTATTTTTAGTAGAGACGGGGTTTCACCATCTTGGCCAGGCTGGTCTCGTGATCCATCTGGCTCGTGAGCCACCACACTCAACCACATTTAAATTTTGTAATGCAGTCACCAAATCTTTCTAGGTTACACACTCTTGCATGCTGTTCTGAAAAAGGAATTTCCAGGATCCCTCCTCCTACACATACACATCCTGCCCCACAACAGACTTTTTCTTTCCCAAAAGGAAGGTTCTTTTCGTTGTTTTGTTTTTACTTTGAACTCCCGAGATTCGTTTCTGGCACGGTTCCTTTCCTCTCTCTCTACCGAACGGTTTTGAAATAGTCATCATTTCTCTGAGACGATAAACAGGGAGAGACTGCTTTTACTTTTGGAGGCAATGAAAACCCATCTCTGGTTTCACTTTGAAGCACATCAGGAAAAACACTCCTATCACGTTTAGCATGTGGAGAGGAATTCTCCATTCGTGGACCACCTGTGTGTCTGATGATCGTTTAATGCTGCTTCCCAAGTGTCAGTCATCACTGGAAGCCACCCAATCCCATCCGGCCTTTCGATGTGCCACCCAAAGTGTTTTCACCCAGCGTCCTGCAGGTCACCCGGCCACACCCATTACTCGTGTCGCGTGTTTTTGGGACCTCGCCAATCTTTTCACAGATGAATGCCAGAACATGCAATGAAAGCACATAGCGGTTTTTTTTTTTCTTTTTCTACAAAAGTCTCAGCATCACAAAGAGCAACGGACGATGCACCCCGATGTGCCTGCACACCCCCTTATTCCGCCTCGTGCAATACTGCGGTGCAGCCAGCGTTTCCCACAGATGTAGCCACGCTTCCGTTGCAAATTCAGTCACCCATGTGACAAATTCCACTTTGATTTGCAGATAATCATTTGGTATTGACAGTTTCATTAGGAAATCAACATCCTCCCCTCCCCCAAATTGCAACGATTTCAGATGTGCTTTAATTCTTTTGTATTTTCAGAATTTTTACAGAGATTTTCTTTTTCAAAGCAGAAACTCATGTGCTATATGAATGAGTCTTTATACATATATATATATGTATATGTACAGGCAACTTTATGTATATATGTATTTATACTTATAAAATTTACTTTATAAAATATTATTATATAAATTTATATAAAGTATATATAAACATATATAAAGTTACCTATATATTTATATAATTATATAATTTTATATACTTATTTTACATATTTATTTATATAATTATATAAATTTATATATATAATTTACATATAAACTTACATATAAACATATAGGCAACTATATATATATATATATATATACACACACACACACACAACTTATATGTGTCTTTTTTTAAGATGGAGTCTCCCTCTGTCACCCAATCTGGAGTGTAGTGGTTCGATCTCAGCTCACTGCAACCTCTGCCTCCTGAGTTCAAGCAATGCTGCTGCCTCAACCTCCCATGTAACTGAGATTACAGGTACCCACCACTATGCCTGGCTAATTTTTGTATTTTTAGTAGAGATGGGGTTTCACCATGTTGACCAGGCTGGTGGCCAAGTCTCGAACTCTTGACTTCAAGTGATCCACCCTCCTTGGCCTCCCAAAGTGCTGGAATTATAGGCGTGAGTCACCGCGCCCGGCCTATATATGTCTCTTTTTTTAGAGAGAGATGGGGTGTCCCAACATTACCCAGGCTGGTCTTAAACTCTTGGGCTCAAGCAATCCTCCCACCTCTGCCTCCTGAAGTGCTGGGATTACAGGCGTGAACCACTGCGCCGGGCCTCAACTTATATATGTCTTCATGACCATATATATAAATTAGTCTTAGTCATCTTCAGTACTTCAGAATCAAAGAGTCTCTATAAACTGCGATAGTGATTCAGATTTTTCTTACCTAACCTACAGTGGTTCTTTTCCTTCCGAGATGGCCTTGTCACGTGGTATCAGGAAACGCTGATTTCATCTGCCATGCCCTGCAATGTTTCAGATTTTATTTTCCTGGCGATTTCATTTTGAATTTGCTGACTTCTACAGGCATCAACAGATTCATACATTGGAATCTCTCTCTTTTATGACCTCCCGAAACTCCCTCCAAATTGGCTTTGTTCACAGATGAAATATACTCGTCATGACTCCTTAACGATAAACACTGTTTTGCAAGAAATAAAATATGTTTAACTTTGAATTTCAGGTATGATCTCGTTTCCTCAAGCTGTTATGAGTGAGCAGATAATAATTTGTTAGTGACAGTTTCACTAGGGATCAATATCCTCCCCCCCGATTGCAACGATTTCAGATGCATTTTACTTCTTTTTTATTTTCAGAATTTTTACAGAGATTTTCTTTTGCAAAGCAGAAACGCCTTGTACCGTGCAAATGAGTCTGCTCTGCAAAACATTGTCAGAAACAATGAGGAGGGTGCTTTTTTTTTTTTTTTTCTTTTGAGACAGGGTCTTGCTCTGTCACCCAGGCTAGAGCACAGCGGCACAATCTCACTGCAACTTCTGCCTCCCCTGCTCAAGCAATTCTCATGCCTCAGCCTCCCGAGGAGCTGGGACTACAAGCACATGCCAGCATGCCTGGCTAATTTTTCTATTTTTAACAGAGATGAGCTTTTGCCATGTTGGCCAGCCACTCTCAAACTTCTGGCCTCAAATGATCTGCTTCAGCCTCCCAAAGTGCTGGGATTACAGGTGTGAGATACCTCACCCAGCCAGGGAGGGTGTTTTTTTTTTTTACCTGTTTCCTACCCTGCAAATCTGACTCCAAGAGTTTTCATCACTTCTAAATTTGCCTTAAACTCCTCACACATTAAAAATACATTTTAAGATTGAATAATACAGTGAGACCCCATCTATACTAAAAATAAAAAAAAATTAGCCAGGCAAGGTGGTACATGCCTGTGGTCCCACCAACTTGGGAGACTGAGGTGGGAGGATTGCTTGACCTCAGGAGTTCAAGGCTACAGTGAGCTATGATCACACCACTGCACTCTAGCCTGGGTAATGAAGCAGGATCCTGTCTCAAAAAAAAACTTAAAATTAAATTAAAAATAGAAATAAATTTTAGCTGATCTATCACAAATTTCAAACTATGTGTGGCATTCTGGCGTGAAACTGTATAATTTTCTATATCTATATTGGTGTCTTTTACATACAGATTAATTATTGGTGATAAAAGCATACTTGAAAGATTGAGTTCCACTATTTGACAACATGACTCAAGAATGAAAAACAGATTGGGTACAGTGACTCATGCCTGTAATGTCAGCATTTTGGGAGGCCGAGGCAGGAGGATGGCTCGAGCCCAGGAATTTGAGACCAATTGGGGCAGCATAGTTAGACCCCATCAATACGAAAAAATTCAAAAATTGCTGGGCGTGGTGGCTCACACCTGTAATCCCAGCAGTTGGGGAGGCTGAGGCAGATCGATAACCGGAGGTCAGGAGTTCGAGACCAGCCTGGCCAACATGTCAAAACCTCTACCAAAAATACAAAATTAACCGGGTGTGGCGGCGGGCACCTGTAATACCAGCTCCTTGGGAGTCTGAGGCAGGACAATCACCTGAACCCGGGAGGTGGAGGTTG
>CAUYLG010072509.1:0-58621 GCA_963573385.1 Cacajao melanocephalus | reverse complement strand
CATGAAAAACGATGAGTTTGATTCCTTTGTAGGGACATGGATGAACCTGGAAACCATCATTCTCAGCAAACTGACATAAGAACAGAAAATCAAACACCGCATGTTCTCACTCATAGGTGGGTGTTGAACAATGAGAACACAGGACACAGAGAAGGAAGCATCACACACTGGGGTCTGTAGGGGGGAACTAGGGGAGGGACAGCGGGGGGTGGGGAGTTGGGGAGGGATAACATGGGAAAAAATGCCAAATATAGGTGATGGGGAGGAAGGCAGCAAACCACATTACCATGAATGTCCCTATGCAACAATCTTGCATGTTCTTTACATGTACCCCGGAACCTAAAATGCAATAAAATATATATTAAAAAAAAAAAAAAAAAAGAAGTTGGCCTCTAAGGATCTCCCACCCGAAGGGCCAAAGCTCTGGATGCTCATTTTTCCGTGACTGGCCTGGGAGCCTGGTGAGATATAGGGGACCCCCTGTTTTTTACACCTCTCTCCACTCTCTCCTCCTAGCTGCGTGCTCTGCCCAGCTCTGGATCCTGGAAGTGAAATCAAATGGGAGAATTCTGTTGGCCCAGGCAATGGCATCTTCCTTCAGATGTGTGACACCTTCCGAGGTCTCACCAAACAGCAGGGGCAGAGACTCAGGCCCACCTGGGACCTGGTGACCCACTGGCTGTTCAGTGGCAGCCAGAGGTGGTGGCACAGACTGGGGGTGTTCATTGTACAGACACCCTTATTTCCTGAAGGGGATCCAGCTGGGATTAGGCTGGGTGCCAGATAAGACAGGCAGCATGTGGGAGCCCAGGACCTGGGTTCAAATCCTATATCCACTAGAGCAGGCTAGGAGAGCTTAGTTAAGTCACTCATCTGTTCACCCATGCATCAACCACCCACAAGCCATACAATACACATTTATAAGGCATCCTCTGTGTGTCAGGCAGCATGAGAAGGTGAAAACCTGTCCTCAGAGGTTGCAAAGGTATTAGCATGGGACCAGTCTAATAAGAACAGAGAGACAGCCGGGCGCAGTGGCTCATGCCTGTAATCCTAGCACTTTGGGAGGCCAAGGTGGGCAGATCATGAGGTCAGGAGTTCGAGACCAGCCTGGCCAACATAATGAAACCCTGTCTCTAATAGAAATGCAAAAAATTAGCTGGGCGTGGTGGTGGACACCTGTAATCCTAGCTACTTGGGAGGCTGAGGCAGGAGAATTGCTTAAACCTGGGGGGCAGAGGTTGCAGTGAGCTGAGATTGCACCACTGCACTCCAGCCTGGGTGACAGTTCGAGAATCCTTCTCAAAAACAAACAAACAAAAAGAACAGAGAGATGAGAGCAGGGTATGTGTGCAAACAGGGCCCTGGTGTTGTGCAGGGTACATCTTGGGCCCTAGTGGACAATGATGATGCAGCAGAGGTGGACCCAGAGCCAGCCAGGCAGTCAGGGACCCAAGCTGGGCACGCACGAGTGCATGTGTCACAGGACTCTGACTCTCTGGGAGCTTTTGGCAGAAGCCTGGAGGCCCCACATCCTGCGGTCATCGCCACACAGCAAAGTAGTGTGTGACAGGAAATACCTCGGCAGCCATATTGCAATTTAGGTTGCAGAGCACAGAGCAGTTGCTCCCTCGATTGTCAGCAAGCCCAGACCAGCAGAAAGGGGTGGAGAGAAGGGGGCTTCACCTGCTCTGCCCTCAGACTCTGCCCCCAGCTTCCAACCTCAGGCCACCCCAAGCCCCAGAATCCAGGATCCAGTGCGTGCATTAAAGGAAGTCCACAAAGCCTCCCTGGCCTTCCCATCAGAGATGGCTTTGGGGAAGGAGTGGATTAGGAGCAAGGCCTCTAGGGGGCCACCCTGGTGTTAGGCTTAGGGATGGGGGGTGGCATGACTTTCTTGTGGCAGCTCTCAAATGCTGGTATCTAGCCTCCCAGTGAGTCCCATCTCCTTCCTGTCTCTCTCCTACCCTATTGTGGTGGCTTCATCTCTGGCTGGGTCAGAACTCCACCGGAAGAGCACAGTGGACCTCTCTGAGGCCCACTCCAGCCACCTGGGTGGGTGAACTCAGCTTAGTCTCTTGACCTTTCTTGGCCAAGAGTCCCCTTCTGAGCAGGTACCTTTGGGCCTCCAAGTCCCCAAGGGAAACAAAGAAAGAGACTTTCTTATTTTTATTTTTTATTTTTATTTTTATTATTTTTTTTAAGATGGGGTTTCACCATGATGGCCGGGCTGGTCTTGAACTCCCGACCTCAGGTGATCCACCCACCTCGGCCTCCCAAAGTGCTAGGATTACAGGCGTGAGCCACCGCGCCCGGCCACAAGGAGAGAGACTTTCGATTCCAGCACAGAACCCGGAAAGGAAAGGGTCAGGAAGGGGGTGGCCCAGATACTTCCTACATGCTAGACCTTGACGGCAGGAGGCCCCACATCCCAGAACAGCCTCACTCTAGTCTCCAGGGTGTCCATCCCACTCCCTCCTGGGCTAGGGCCCATCTAGCCGCCTCCAGCCAGTTGCCTGGTGAACTGTCGGTGCTTGCAGAGGGGGCGCCCTGCCTCTCTGTGCTTCCTGCAGAGGAGGATCCTCTTTCAGACCCTCACACGCACTGTTCCCTCTGCCTGGAACAGTGCACACCTCACCTGACCAAGCCTAAATGTCACTGCCTCTGGGAAGCCTTCCAGGATCACTCTAGTCAGGCCAGCCCCGCACACTGGTCTTGCTTTGTCCAGCTCTATCGCCTCTTCTGAGTGAGGAGATTCCCCAAGGGTGGGTCTGGGCCCCCAGCATCCCCTGGGCTGTGCTGGGCTCTCAAGAGAGCTTTTAACTTCCTCTTATCTGCCATTCCTACTCCTGAACACAGTCCACTGTCTTTTCCCTGGAGGAACTGAGCAGGAGGAGAAGCAGACACACACCTCACCAAGGCCTCTTGGAAGCCCCTTTCTGGGTTTTTGCCCTTCCCCGAGCAGCCATCTTCCCTGAGGCATACCAGGGCTTCGGGCATCCGTCTCTTCTCTTCCAGAGCTGCCTTCAGCAGGAGAGATCATGAGCAGGAAGGGAACAGGGCAGGGAAAGGGGACCGGGGGCTAGGGGCTCCAGGGGAAGATCCCTGAAAGACACACTGCACCCCAGCTCTCCGTCCCGTCCCTGCAGCATTCGATGGAGGCAGTGGGTGGGGGATGGGGAAGATGACAGGGGATGGTCCTCGGTCCAAATCCAGGTCACTCCCAGCCTGCTCAGCAGCCGCTCAGTAATTAGGGGCCAGCAGGACCTGGGCAGGCGAGTGGCAGGAAGCCTAATTGTCTGATTTTTCAGGTAATTAACAGGCAGCTGTCTGGCCAGTCCCCACGGGGCCCAGCATCCACCACCCCATCCCCTGGGCAGCCCTAGCTGCCTAATGAGGCCAATTACTGAGTGGTGCCCAGGTCCTCATTAGCCACCTGGAAAGGTCATGTGGGACTGGCACCGAGGGCCGGGCTCAGCCAGCCATGCTGGAGGCTGGGCCTCTCCCTCAGAAATCGGGGTGCAGATGGACAGGCTGCCGGGCTCTGCTGCTGCCTGTGGAGGGGCAGCCCGTCCAACAGCTGGGACCTCCCTCACAGCTCCCTTTTCCGGACAGCAGCTTTAGGTCAAACGTCAAACTCCCCTGCCACCTCCCAGCTGTGTGGCCTTGGGTATGTCAACTCCCTATCTGGCCATAGGATTCCTGGATCAGAGATGATGGACATAAAGCCCAGTAGGTGCCCTGCACATGGGTGGGTGCTCACCTTCCAACAGTGCCAAGTCCTGACTCTACTTGTGAAGAGCAGGAGGCCAGAGGGGATAGAGCCTGAGGTCACCAGCATGTCAGGAGCCCACCCGCGGGGCCCCAGAGGCTGAGGGCAACAGGGACAGCCCTCTGGGATTCACCCCAAGGGACCTCAGCAGCTGGGTGGGAAGTCTTGGGAGGGATCAGTAGCAGCAGCCAGACCAGGTTGGGGGTGCTCTAGGAGTAGCTGGATCTCCAGGGTATCTGAGCTGGAGGAGGGGAAGCAGCCAATCCCCAGGACATGAGGGGATTCGGAGATCCTGGCGGAGCCCTCTCCCCCCGGGTGCTCTGGGACACGGAGGGAAGCCCAGGGTGCCCAGGCTCCTGTCTGAGGCAAAAGCTCGTCTTTTCTCGGTTAATTCTCGTCATTTTCGGCCCAGGAAATCGGGGGAGGACTGCAGCCTGGGATGTTGAGTTTTTTGGGCTTCTGTGGCTCTTCTGTTTTAAGAATTTTGTGACCTAATTCCATGCTGACAAATTCCATGCTGTTCTGGCTCCTGTAATTGTCAGCTAACACTACTTTTGGTCCTGCTGCTGGCCTAGAATCTAAGTTAAGGGTTACCAAAATGTGTCCCCCAGGAGCCCTTGGGTAGAGGCGGAAGTGAGGGGTGGAGGGATACCTGACCCCACAACTGCAGCAGCTTGCCTTTGGTCACTGGGAAAATATTAGTAGCTGCCCCTTCGTGAGCTCTTGCCGTATGCCGGGAATCCGCCTCTGTGGTTGCATTTTGTCCTCGTAAAACCCCAAACAGAAGATAACATCACAGTCCCATTTCACAGATGAGGATGCTGAGGCTATTCCAGGCTAAGGCTGAGCAGCTTGCCTCAGGTCTCAACGTTTCTAGGAAGAGCTGGGACTCAGATCCAGTTTCCACTCTGAGCCACCAGGAATATGGGTTCCTTAGTTAGAAAGAAAAGTAGGTGCAGGGTTAGGGATGTGTGTGTCACATTTATCAAAACTTGTTTCCTCCAAGTCGGGGTGTGGACACTGGCCTCTCTGTCCCAGGGGAGCATCATTCTCACCCCAGGTCACCCAAGGACCCCTGCATCCCACCACGAGGTGTGGTGTTTGTGTGTTTGAGGGCCTGTCTGCCTGTTTCCCTTGCCTCTGCTGTGGGCTTTGCTTTGCTCACAGTCCAAACCAATAAGATCCAGCCCAGAAATAGCATATGTTTCCAGCCTCTGCTCGTCCAAGTCATACATCGCCTGGTGTGATGTGCTCCCGGTGTCAGCCTGCTTCAAGACTCAGGGTGGGGGTGGCTGAGGAGGGAGTGTGAGGAGCTGGCAGGGCCACCTCCAGGTTGAGAAACTTAGAGGTGGGGAGCCGGGTGAGCCCAGGACACAGGCTCAGGAAGGAAAGTGGGGACCAGCATTCCCTAGCCCTGGGGCTAGGTGGGGGGCTCAGCCTGGAAGTCAGAGGTTGATGGCCCAGATTCACCCTGGGCCTAAGGGGTGAGACTTTAGAAGCTAGAGCTGGGGTCAGCGATCAGAGGTTTGGGCTTCAGTCTTGTCTAGCAGTCAGAAGTCCAGACCTGGCTTGGAGTCAGGGATCAGAGGGCCGGGGTCGCTGTTCACAGCCTGATGAGGATGAAGGCCCAAGCTCAGTCAGGGGTCAGAGTCAGGGCTCAAGCCAGTCCCAAAGACCACAGCTGCCTGAGGAAGAGGTCCCCAAAGACCCAGAAGCCTTCCTATTTTCTGGAGACAACTCAGAGCAGGACTGGTAACAAAGAGGTGCCTGAGAAATGGGCTTTGAGGCTTGAACGTGACTATGGACAGTGTGATAGCCAGGCATGGTGCTGTGCAGCTGGAGTCCCAGCTACTCAGGAAGCTGAGGCGGGAAGATTGCTGGAGCCCAGAAGTTTGAGGTTACAGTGAGCTATGACAGTGCCACTGCACGCCAGCCTGGGTGACAGAGCAAGACCCTGACTCTAGAAAGAAAGCAAAGGGCTGGGACCGAAGCTTGTTCCCAAAGGCCTCCAGCCCCGGCTGCCCGGCTGCTCTCAGGGCGTGCTTCCCCTGAAAACTTGGCTGCTCATCTCTGAAATGTAGGTGATTATTGCACGCACCTTCACATCAATCACGCTTCCTTTGTTGCCGATTCCTACCCTCAAGGCTGTAGGCTCCACGGGCTGGCTGAGCTAATGAGTATGGATGAGTGTTTGGGGTGGGTCTGTGAGGCACCTGGCACGGGTTTATGCCGCTTCTCCACCTCCGTGGCATGCGGGCCTCGGGCGGGGCTGAGCCAAGGCTCTAGGTCCCCAGGCACAGCCCAGGGCCCCATCACTCCCCAGGCTACCTCCAACAGATAGCCCTGAGGCCCGTTCAGGCCTCAGCTGTCCCACCTGAGCAGGGGGCAGGTAGTACTGCCCAGGGAACCTTTTCCAGGCCTCCATTCTGCCAGCTGGATTTTCCCGACTCTTCTCCATTCTGGGCCCAGTGTGGACAGACATCTGGGGTCCAGCCCACACGGCAGCCAGGGAGGAGCCAGGGTGGGGTGGGCAAGCAGGAATGAGAGGCCAGCGGGCAGCGAGAAGCGTGCGAGGGGGAAGCCTCATCACAGGCTTCTCTGTTCTTACCTCCCACGGGGCCTGGTTACAGACCAGCCTCAGGCACTAACCCACAACTAGAGGTCTCCCGTCCCCAGGGGACCACAGGAAGATTCAGCCGAGGGGGAAAGCAATCCTGTGTGAGGGGCAGAGGGCTGGGAGCTGGAGAAGGAGAGCACCCCGGGGCACAGCAGTGGTGGATTCAGAGCCAGCAAGGGAGGGGTGGACGACAGGGGCATTGCTCTGCTGCCCAGGATGGGAGGCCTCCAGGGTTTGGCTGTCAAAGTCCCGGTCACCTCCTCCAGCTGAGCTATTAATACCCGGCTACGACCCACGCACCCTTGCTGGGAGGACGCCGAGTTCCTCAGGGGGCTAAAAATGGTGTCCCACGGGGACAGGCAAGCCCTCCTCCCTCTCTTCTTGTCAGAGGAGCTGAGGCCAAAGGCCAGGTTGGCTTGGAAGAGCACCGGGGCCACAGTGGAGGTGCAGAGAGAAGAGGGCGGCTGAGGATTCCAGTTGGGAGGAGGGAGGCGCTCAGGCAGCCCAATCCCCATAGCTCAGAGCCCCGAGATGGAGGGTCTTGCCAGTGGCCCCTTCCAGGAAAGGACCACACCAAGGTCTCCTTGCTCCTTGTCCCCATCTAGACTTTCTCCTTCCCCTCAGGTCTTCGTTTGGTCCTCCCCAGGCTGCAGTCGGGCTGGAGGCTGAGGACTGCCTGTCACCTCCTGCCAGGAGCGGCCTAGAGGGAGAAAGGGGGCTCCAGGGGGAGGTTTGGAGCCTCTGGCAGGAGCTGGGCTGCCTAGAGCATAGCCACTCTGGTTTCAGTTTCATATGCAAAATCTTGTTTATCCACAGCATTGTATGAGGAGGGAATTACTGGCAGCGCCATTTTACAGAGGACAAAACTGAGGCTCAGTCATCTCCTCAGAGCTCAAGCGGAAAGGACCCAGGCTGCCTGACTCCAGAGCCTATCCTGTGTTGCCTCCTGCTCTGAGTCATTGCAAAAGGAGGTTTCCTGGTTTGTTTGGGGGACCCATGGAAGAGGTGTTTCCATCCCAATGTCCTGGTCATCACAGTGTCCGGGCCCACGGAGGGGCATGGGCCAAGAATGAGGAGGCTGCAGGGTGCCCTCTTCTCCGGTGTTGACCGAGCCTCCTGCCTGGACTCATCAGCCACTTCTTTCCCCATTCCTGGGGCTCAACGCCACATCCTCAAGGCCTGAGCTGGTCTTCCGGCCTCAAGGCCACCCAAGGCCACCTGTTCCCTGCTGTGTCCTCTTTCTTCATGGCAAATGCTCCAGGGTCCAGACAAAGACCCCAGAAGAGTGCAGACTTGGCCAGCAGACTCCAGATGAGACAGCGGCTGAGAGAGGTGTCAGCCCGGAGCCCCATGCCGGAAATCCTGACAGCTGCCTGGCTAATAGGTCCTGGGTACCGAGCCCTGACCCCGGGCAGGCAGCGGCCGTGTCAGGTGTCCTGAGAAGTTGGGGAAGGTGATGGCTGGAGCCAGGGCAGTCTGCCTGCAGTCAGCGAGGCTGTCAACACCTTCTGGGCTGCCAAGGCAGAGCAGGCTGGGGGTCTGGGAAAGGGGTCCTGCCCTGGCTTGGAGAGAGACAGTCTCTGGCCTGGCCATGAGGTAAAGGGAGAGGCAGACCCTGCCCCAAGGGCTCTGGGGAAGGCAAAAGAAAGTAGGCTGAAGAAGACCTGGTTCTGCTTAAGGAATCTAAGGAGGGAGACAGGCCCTGGCCTTTGGAGCTGGTAGAGGGGGTTTATTTCCTAAAGGCTGGTGGGAACTGGGGTGTTGAGGGGTTGTCACAGGCTGACTTCACTCCCCATCCAGGGAATGAGCTGGCCTAACTCTGCCTGGATTTTCCTCAACCCCTGGGGAGGATCCTTGCCTCTGAGCTGGGGTAGGGAGAGACCAGACATCCTCAGAGACCGGGTTCCAGGGGAGCCTCTCCCGGGATGGGCCCAGGGTGGCTGCTGCCTCCTACCTGTTCCCCTGCCCCACGCACCCTCAGTTCTCCTAATGTCCTAACATCTGCATGCTCTCCTGCTCTGGGGTCACTCTCCAGGCAGTCTTCCTACATTGATATAGGCCGGGAGGAACCATGTTCCCAACACCCAAACCAGGCCTGGAGCGCTCCTGCCTGTCCCAGCTCTTAGGAACCCTCCCCGGCAGGGCCTGACCTGAAGGCCCTGGGCCCCCAGCTCCCTTCTCCCATTCTCTTCTTGGCGCTGCCTCTCTCCAGGCTCTCTCCTAGATGCCAGCCCTCCGTTTCTCCCTCGTGGCTTGTTCCCTGGGTTTTATCATCTTTGTCCCTTGGTCTCAGACTCAGCCTGCCTGCCCCTCTGGTTTGGTCTCCATCTCTCCCGCTGTCTGCCTCTGCAGTGGGACTGGTGATTCCCTGTCCCCTCTCTAGCTCTGCCTGGCCCTCTCTTGTCCAGTCTCTGATTATCTCTGCCTCTCTGTCATTGTGACCCTGGAACCCTCCCTGCCAGATGCCTGCTCCGACACCTGCTCCCACTGCCACGCGCTGGGCCCTGTGAAGAGCTTAGGGGACACTTGTGGTCTCAGCTCTGGCCCAGTGCCAGGGGAGCTGCTGTGATTCCCAGAAGGCAGGCGAGGGAGAGGCGAGACAGAGGGCCACATGCCTGCTTGTCCCTTGAGGAGCCTCATGACAGTGGGCCTCCCCCTGCTCAGGCCACTAGCCATGCCCCCTGCCCTGGCTCCCAACTCCCAGTACCACATGGCTCACGGTCACCCCCCACTATGATTGTGTGACCCTGGATGAGTTTCTGAGCCTCAGTTTTCTCTTCTACAGAGTGGAACCAGTTCCTAGGCCAGCTTCAGCAGGCGTCAGAGGGTTAAATGTCAATGCACGTGGCAGGCATCTGGCACTGTGCCCAGCATGCTGTCGTACTTGGTAGAGTCCCGTTACCATCACTGTGGCGGCTATTCCTCAGGATCCCCAGAGCCATGGTGAGTCGGATGGGGGCTGGGCGGAGCCTCTGCTGTTTGTCCCCATGTGCACCCCTCGTCCCATGCCCGTCTTTCCTCTGCTGGGCAGTAGACGCCCCCACACCTGGGACCTGCCTGTCTTCAGAATCAGTCTGAATTGTACAGTGATGCTCACCCAATTAATTTTCACTGGCTTAGGGATATATTTTTTTAAAGAAGACATTTTTTCCAGGGGGAAAAACATGCAGGAGCTATAATTAGTTGGGAAGAGGAAAGAAGAGCAGAGTGTGTGAATCAGCAGCCCCAGTGCCAGACTGTTGGAGCTGAGCAGAAGCTTCAAGAGAAGCCACTAGGGTGTGGGTGAGCTGCGGTGGTGTATCGTGGGGACGGTGTGCTGCCCCAGGCAGGTGGGGGTCCTTGAACACGGGGCCCAGGGATGGGCACCTTCACCCCTCACCCTAAAGGGTCTTTC
This sequence comes from Cacajao melanocephalus, assembly GCA_963573385.1. Lineage (NCBI taxonomy): Eukaryota > Metazoa > Chordata > Mammalia > Primates > Pitheciidae > Cacajao > Cacajao melanocephalus. The sequence continues at coordinate 48,838 of CAUYLG010072509.1, read as the reverse complement.
TGCCCCGCCTCCCCCCAGCCTCTGCCACCCGACACCCAATCCCAGCTTTCTGCTTCCCTGCAGCTCCTGCCGGCCCTGACTGACCCAGGGCCTCTCCCCTCCCCAGTGTTTGGTGACACAAGCCTAGGCAGAGAGACTAGCAACTCGAATGAGGAGGGAGAAACTGTAGAGGGTTTGAGCTCCAGGGTCTGGAGATTGTCTAGTCCAACTCCTTATTCATTCATTCGTTCACTCATTCATTCACTTATTCATCCAATATTGAACTACTCCTGTGTGCCTAGCCCATACACAAGCAAATTGAGGCCCAGGGAAGTGCCAGGCCTTGCCCAAGGCCATATGTCTGTGAGTGGAGCAGCCTCTCTGCCTGTCCCTGCCTCCATCATCTGTAATTCTGCTGAGCCAGACCTTGGCCAGGGCTCTGGCTACCAAGGTGACCACAGCCGGGACCCACTCTCACAGAGCCCCTAGTTCGATGGGAAGGCAGTCAGGTACCTGTCACATAAGGAGCCTGGAGGTGGTTCCTGACCAGTCTGGTGGACATGGAGGACTTCCCAGGGGAGGAGGAAAAGCAGCATGACAGCAGCCATCATGCTGGGAAGGACATTAAGTGACTCAGTGTGCCTGAGCTTGGGGAGTGGCAGGAGTTGGGACCACGGTTGCTGGAGGGAGACTTCTTGGACCAGGTCATTACAATTCCCATTTCACTTGCATCTCTCCTGAGCTCCTGCCTGAATGGGCATTATCTACTGGCCGGGGCACCCTAGGGCAATGCTCACAGGCAGCCTTGGTCCTTGGGGACCCTCCATTGGTTCTTCCTGATGCCGGGAGCACCGGTCAGTCAGTGGAGCAGAGAGTCAGTGACCAAAGAGTCTGGCCCTGGGTTTCTCCCTCCTCCCTCTCTGCTGGCTGAGGACCGGCTGCCTGATTCTCCAGGGGGCTCAGCTCAGGCCTCAGGGGGAGCACACTGGAGCATGTGGCCTGGAACTGAGAGCAGAGGCCCCAGGTCCCCAGGGAGGGGATACTTCCTCCCCTGGGAGAGCATGGCATCATTCTGCACACAGAGAGCTCCCTTCTAACCCTAGACCAAATTAGCCTTCCAAATTATAGGCTGCGTTTCCTCCAAATTGGAGCCTGGGTGGGAGAACAGAGGCCCGGCTCTCCTTCCTGCTTCCTGTTCAGAGAGGGCCTTCACTTGGTCTATTTCCAGATCACAGGACCACATTCAGAAAGAATTCAGGACACACACACCCTCCCACCCCTTAGTGCAGGGATCCCCTGGTCCCAGACCAGCATCCAGGGCTCAGGGGAAGCCTCTACCCTTCTGGAGTTTGACAATGAACTTAGAGCCAGCATGGTTCAGTCAAGGCCAGCCCAAAGTTCTGAGGTCATTTTGGGGGGAAGTCATTCATTCAGAAAACACTTTCTGGGTACATTCTCCGTGCCAGGTACAGGACAGAATGAGAAGGTGTACAAGTGGCCAGGGGAATGCCTGGTGAGGTTAGGGAGGGCTTCCTGGAGGAAGAGGCATGTAAACTGAGACCCCAAAAATGAACATGCCCTTCATGAGGGGAAGAAAGGGGAAGGCAATTACAGGAGGAAGGAGCATTGAATGAAAATCCCAGGAGCAGAGGGTGAGGGAGTGGGCATCAAGAAACGGGTGGAAACATTGGTTTGTCCAGATTGGGGGATGGGGAGGAGTGTCAGTCAGCCACGTTGGGAGGATTGCACTTCATCAGGGAGGAGGCCTGTGAGCAGGGGTGAGGGGTCGGGGGTGCCGTGCAGAAGCAGGCTGGACCCAGTGCCCAACCCAACCGAAGGGCTCCCTGGGATCTCTCACACTGGCCTCCCTGAGGCCCCTTCCCTTCCACACAGCCTCAGGCCTTTGGAGAAATCATTAAATTTACTTCCAGGAAAACACGGGACACTGATTTTATTTTGTGTGACCTGAAATGAAGGTGGCTTCCTCTGTTTTTGCTAATTGGCTTGGGACTTTTTTATGGTTTTGTTTTAGAAGAAAATTATTCAAGATGTTGAGAATAAATGCAATTATTGTTTGGTGCTGAATGCAGCGAATAAAAGGAAAACACCTCCCTAAGCTCGCCCACTCCCGTGTTAGAAGAGATGAGTGACATGGGGAGGGGAGGGACCTGCGCCACGAGGCCCCACAGCCATGGCAGCCAATGGCAGGAGAGGGATGACTTTCAGGCAGCAAACGGGGCAGAGGATGTTTGGTGTGGAAGATCCCTAACGGGGCAGAAAAGAGGAACTGGGAGATCCTCCAGCTTCTGATCTCACTTGCATACCTCCCCAGACAGAGAGCTCACTGCTTACCAACTGCCTAGTACATTTACCCAGCGGCAGCTGTCGGATAGTCCTTGAGTGAGGTACTCCTCCCCTCAAGCTCCCAGCCTAGGTTTTCTGCATCCTAACCTCTACCCACCCTCTGCCCCCAACTTTTCGTCTTTACTCCCTCGGCCCGAATGGAGTCTGGGGCCAGGATGGACTGCATGGCCAGGACCCTGGGCTTTTGCAGGCTGTATGACACTGGCGGCCTGTGTCCTGAGAATATCGTCCCAAATGGCCGAGGTGGGTTCCAGGCTAGAGCCTCCCCAGCTGGCAGCCGGCATGTGTGCGTGAGGAGAGGCACACAGTCTGTTTCCCGGACTCCCGGCCTGTCATCCTGCACTTCCTGCCTGGACTGGCCAGGTTGAGGACACAAGCCAGTGGATAGAGAGGCAGGGCCAGACAATTTCATGGGCATTGACAGACAAGTGGGGCACCCCATCAGGGACCTTTCTCCCTCAGCACACATCTGTTTCTCCCCTGCCATGTGTCTGGCCCTGTGACGGACACTGGGCCCTCAGAAATGAATTAGACACAAACCCACACCCTGCCCTCCTAGACAGGACCAGGAGCTCTAGGTCTAGACAGGGGAGCCCACAGGGAACAGTAAAAAACCTGCATCCCCGGCCACGCCAGCAAAATCAACTCAAGACTTTTGGGAGTAAAACCCTACAAAAGTCACCTTCCACCCAGCAGCCAGAGAGGGACCTCTCAAAATCACCCCTGACCTCCTGCTCCTTCTGCATGGCCTGCCATGGTGCTCCAGTGCTGGACCTTTGAGGCCCTGCGTGCCCCTAATCCCACCCACCCTCCAGCCTCCTCCCTGGAACTCGACTCCCTCCCTCCACTCCAGCTGCCCTGAACGCTCCCGGGTTTTCATGGTCTCTCTGGCCATCTGGCCCTTGCCCAGGTTTTTCTCTCTGCCTGGAATATGTTCGTTGTCCTTTTCACCTGCTAACTCCTACTTACTCCTCAGATCCCAGCCCTCTCCCAGGGCCACTTGCTCAGCCCCCAGACTATGACAGGTCTCATGGCACCTGCTCCTGTAGCCCTTTGCTCTGCTCCTCATGGAACCTGCAATGAGATCCTTCACTGTGTGCTTATTCGATTGGTGCCTGCCCCCACTACAGAAAGCAGGCTGTGTTCTCTTGGTCACTGCTGTATCCCATCACCCCACCCCCTGGATGAGCCCTGGAGCACATGCTTAATTAATATATGTTCAAGCCAGGTGCGGTGGCTCACGCCTGTAATACCGTACTTTGAGTGGATGACTTAAGGCCAGGAGTTCGAGACTAGCCTGGCCAACACGATGAAACCTTGTCTCTACCAAACAAACAAAAATTAGTCAGGCATGGTGGTGCACACCTGTAATCCCAGCTTCTTGGGAGAATGAGGCAGGAGAATCACTTGAACTCCAAGGCGGAAGTTGCAGTGAGTTGAGATCACACCACTGCACTCCAGCCTGGCTGACAGAGTAAGGCTCCACCTCAAAATATAAAAATATGTGTGTGTGTGTGTGTGTGTGTGTGAGAGAGAGAGAGAGAGAGAGAGAGTGTGTGTGTGTGTGTGTGTGTGTGCGCGCGACGTATGGAGTAAATAAATATAAAAACCAGTATTTTCACTAGTAGAAATTTAAGGTCAGGATATCAGGTCAATAGCATTGAAAATGTCCGTCCACACCCCCATGCTGAGGGTGTCGCAAAGATGGTTACACTCACTCATAAAATGTAACCTTCCGTGAGCCAGCCCTAGTGTCACTGTCAGTGGCTGGTTCCAAGGCAGCTGGGAAGCTACTGCAGCAGTGACACTGCCCATGTGTTGGGAGCCACCTGGGCACAAAATGAGTGAGGAATTTTTTTCAATGAAACACATTTGAATGTAAGAACTCAGTATCAAAGCAGGTGTAGCCAAAGTTCACTCATCACCCAGCCAGTTCTTCAGTGCCAACTCTGTGCCAGGTGTTGCCTGGGCACTGAGGCTGTGGACAGACAGACCCTGCCTTTGCTTGTCAGGCTGAAGCCAAGAGGCTCAATGGACCTGACCAAAGGGAAGGGAAGACATTTCCTCCCGTGGGGGATGAGCTCTCTGGGCACAGCCGCCATCTACAACACAGCACAGACTGATCTGTCCTGCAGGGCCCTCAGAGGCTTAGGCCAGCCTGGGGCCCTGGAACCTCCTGTCCCTCTGCTGGGGGCCTGGGCCATCACACACGCCCTCTGCGACTGGCATTCAAGCAGCTGCAATACCACTATCAGGGCAGAAAGACTCATGGAGACAGGCTGGCAGCCTGCCCTGCTCATGCCTTCCCCTTTGGCAGGGCACCCCTCCACCGCCAGCCCATGGGATTCCGCCTCCAACCAGCTCCTGCTAAGGTCATACACGAGTCACAGCTCAGAGCAGCCCCTCCCTGCTGCCAGGGCACAGCTCAGTGTGTCTTTCTGACCCAGGCTGCGTGGTATGCTGGGTGACGGTGTGCAGCGGATGGGGGTGCTCTGTGAGGAACAAGGCCTCCCCTTCCCCTCAGATTCCCCAAGCCAGGACCGAGTCTCCCCATCAAACCAAAAAGTCTCCAAGGGCCCTAAGTAGGAACATGACTGGCAGCCAGCTAGCTTCCCTGGGGCCAGAGACCCCGTCCCTATCTGGTAAGACCCTTGGGTCAGTGGCCCAGAATCTCAGGGGCCGTGCTGACGTGCCTCAGCCTAAGGCTGAACCCAGCTGTGCCCAGTGCAGGCAGACAGGGCTCTGAAGGACACAGACAGCTCTTCCTCTGCGGGACAGTGGGACTGTCTATCAGGGAGATAAGCAGTAGCCAGAGGACAGAGCTGGCGGAAGGAGCTGTCTGGAGAAGATAACCTGGGATCATTCAAAGGGCAGCTTGTGGCCCCACCCTCAAGCCACCTAGCCCAGCACAGCCGGGGCCCTGACACCCTGCCCTCATGCCTGCCGGCCACAGTCCTCGAGTGGCCATACCTAGGAGTAAACCCTAAAGCCCTCTGTGCGCAGCTTACTCGGACCTGCAGCAGGCATGCAGTGTAGGTCCTCTTTGTATTCTGTGTCATGCCAGGTCCCCTATTAAGGTTCTGTCTCACCCATTTACAGACTTTACAGATGGGGAAACTGAGTCCTGGAAGTGGCTTTGGTCTGCTCTGATCCAAAAGAGCAGGCACAGGGTCCTGACCCTGCCCTCAGCCTCTGAGCATTGGATGGGGAAGAAGCCACGTGGCGCTGCGTCACGGGGCATTTATTGTGTGTGTCCCAACGTGCCTGTGGGGCATGGCCCTGTCCTGTTCCCACTGCCCTATGAACCAGGTCCTCCTTTTCTAGATGGACACAAGGCCCAGAGAGGTGAAGTCACCAGCCCAAGGTCACACCACTGGAAAGTGAGGTTTGAACACAGGCCTCTCAGAGCTGCGTTCAGAGCCTCAGATGACCTGTGAACAGCACTGTCTGCCGAGGGGCCTCTGGGGTCTCTCAGGTGCCCATAGAGACCAGAACAAACCCACAGGGCGGAAAACAGCTCAAAGCTCTCACCCCCAAACTGTCAGAAGACCCTGGGCTGCTCTGGCCACTCCACCTCTTATTTATTAAGTAGGACTCAATAAATCTTTCTGAACAGATTAATAACTCAATATTAAGCAAACACATGGGAATAAATAATACAACCTTTCCCCTTTCTGAGCTCCTAGAGTTTGTCCGGCCCATCTTTGGGGCCTCATTCACTGGCCCTGACAGCACCCTGGGACACATCTGTCTACCATCTATTGGACTCTCAGGAAGGACCATCAATAGTGACAGCGCCACCTGTGGTAGCCCAGAAGAGCCCAGGCCTTGAATCACAGAGACAAGGAGGAGGAGAGTGAAGGAGTGAGGAGCCCCTTGGCCTGGGCTAGGAGCCAGACTCATCATCGCCCTGTGGTGGAGATGTCTGCAGCCCTCACCGTCAGGGTCTCTAAGGGCTGGCATGTTCAGATATTGAAGGAGGCCGGGGACAGTCTTGGGGATGAACCCTGGCTTTCTTCTCTGCCCCAATGTCCAGGGCAGTGGACTTAACCCAGAAGCAGTTAGGAGCTTTCCTGGAAAGTATTTTCCAGATGAATGGTGGGAGGGGGCACCTGGGGGAGCCTTGGAATTCATCTGGCAGGCAGTGGAGGGATGGGGGCCTTTAAGGGGCCTGGGACCTTTCTGGCCATGATCAGCTTTGGGAGGCTTCTGGGTCCTCTTTAGCCTGGGCCTTGCTGGGAAGGGACAGGTGCTTGTAAAGGGAAGAGTCCCTGGGGCCTGGGGAGGGAGCCAGGGAACATGATGGTCACTCAGAAAGGAGCCCACAGGCCGTCGGATGGGTGCCGGCCCCACCAGCCCAGTCCCTGAGAGGCTGCCACACTCAAGCAGGACCTTCTTTGAATCTGGCTGAGGGCCTCCACCTCCACCCAAGGCTGGATTCATGAGAACCTGAGGGTGTGGAAGGGTTTTTTTGCCACATGACATGGGTTGAGTCACCTCATTGTAACCCAGAGGGGAGACCCAAGCCTTCAGTCCTCCTGAATCAGAGACCAGGCCCCGGCACACTTCTCAGCAAAGCTCCTACCCTTAGGACCCGGGTGGTTGCTGCCTGCAGGATCCCAGCCAGACCAGGCAGATGACACTACTGACAATAACAGAAACCTGGGGAACAGCACCCTTCCGCTCTTGCTCTGCTGCAGACACTGGCTGATCTCAGCTTCCCAGCACTCCCTCATTTAACTTCATTCTCATGATCCTGGGAGATTTGCCCAATTATTTACCACCGTTTTACAGATGAGGAGCTGAGGCCCAGGGGAGTTGAAATTCTTGCCCAGAGCCACAGAGCACCCATAACCCCAATACACAGATGCATACTCAGAGGGACCGAGACACTCCGCTTGGCTGTCTCACTGCTCACCAGCACACTCCTTGAAAGGAGGTCTGTGATGGCTGAATCTTCATGGCAAATTCTGGGAAACAAGATGTTCATGGCGGGTCTTTGCACAGAACCCAGTGAGGCAGACATGGAAGCTGGCACAGAAGGAGACGCAAGCTGGTTGTTGGGGGAAAGGCAGCTGCAGCTGGTATCGATTAATCCCACTTACGCAACACAAGTGTCAGAGATAAAAACCAGGGGAGGACATGGTGGCTTACACCTGTAATCCCCACACTCTGGGAGGCCAAGGCAGGGGGATAACCTGAGTCAGAAGTTCAAGACCAGCCTGGGCAACATAGTGATAACTCATCTCTACAAAAAATGCAACAATAAAAAATTAGCTGGGCATGGGGGCACTCACCTGCAGACCCAACTACTATGGAAGCTGAGGTGGAAGGATTGCTTGAGTCCCGGGCTGCAGTGAGCCATGATCACACCATTGCACTCCAGCTTGGGTGACAGAGTAAGACCCTGCCTCAAAAAAAACAAAAACAAAGCTACGTGGCTTGGGGAGCAGTTGGGACACCCTGCTACATGCTCACTGGAGGGTACCCACAGACAGGTCCTGCCTTGGCCTCCCAGAGTGCAGGGATTACAGGTGTGAGCCACTGTGCCTGCTCCCGGTTTTTATCTCTGACACTTGTGTTGCGTAAGTGGGATTAATCGATACCAGCTGCAGCTGCCTTTCCCCCAACAACCAGCTTGCATCGCCTTCTGTGCCAGCTTCCATGTCTGCCTCACTGGGTTCTGTGCAAAGACCCGCCATGAACATCTTGTTTCCCAGAATTTGCCATGAAGGATTCAGCCATCACAGACCTCCTTTCAAGGAGCGTGCTGGTGAGCAGTGAGACAGCCAAGCAGAGTGTCTCGGTCCCTCTGAGTATGCATCTGTGTATTGGGGTTATGGGTGCTCTGTGGCTCTGGGCAGGAATTTCAACTCCCCTGGGCCTCGGCTCCTCATCTGCAAAATGGTGGTGAATAATTGGGCAAATCTCCCAGGATCATGAGAATGAAGTTAAATGAGGGAGTGCTGGGAAGCTGAGATCAGCCAGTGTCTGCAGCAGAGCAAGAGCGGAAGGGTGCTGTTCCCCAGGACCACACCGCCACATGTCTGCATGCCTGCACATACGCAGAACCCCCCCCGACCCCCCCAGGGGGACCCTCCAAGCCTCTCTCTCTATGCCTGGGCCTCACTGCCTACCTGGCTGTGATGAAGGGACTGGTGGGCTGGGCCCAGGTCTACGGCATGGTGTCCTGGCAGGTCCATGACAGTCTGGGGTTCTTGGCTCTGTCCTCTCCAGCAGCTCCCTCCTCCTTCCTTCCTCTCTTCTTTTAACCTGCTTGCTCCCACCTCTCTGTCAGAGGTCCTGAGGAGGAGTCCTCAGTAGCACTAGCCACACACATGACACATCACGCTGTTCAGTCACACACCACATTCCTACCCCCAGCCCATAGCTGCAACAGGCTGCCCCCTAAAAAGCTTCCCTAACTCCATCCCTCCTTCCCAACCACAGGGTGTGCCTTAGCCCTGCAGAGCCTCGGTTTCTTCATCTGTAAGAGGCAGAGAATGACACACACGTCTGGAGAACAGGTGTAGCTCGTGGGATATTTGTAAAGATGCATTGTACACCCCAGTTTCACTGCCTGAAAGATGGGGAGAATAATTTCTTTCCATGAGGATGCAAGCATACAAAAGGATTCGTGCAGAGCTTGCACAGAGCAAGGCCTCACTAAACAGAGACGGTGCTCTCATGATCACGCCAGGCTCCGCACTGCCCCACCTAAACCTCAGGGGTTCTGGTCTCACATTCCCCATTTTCCTAATGAGGAGTCTGGAGCTTAGCAGGGCTAGCGATGTGCCCAAGGTTACACAACTGTAAGTGGCAGAGCTGGGGCTCCAACCCAGGCTTGTCCTATACCTGCAGGCTCAACTCCACTGCGATGGCCTGCTCAGCCCATGCGGAGTGCGTCTGTGGCCTTCAGTGGAGGGCAACCAGTTTTGCATAGGGTTCTTTGTCTGAGCCCACAGAACACCAGGCGAGGAGGCTCAGACACGCTTGCCTGGCTCTGCATTCAGCCCTCTGGACAGGGCTCTGAGCCCTAGTGGGTGGCTGGACAGCTGCCAGCTTGCAGAGAGGGGCTGAGGGCTCTGCAGGAGCTTCTGCTGCCTCCAGCACCACTCTCCCAGGTCCTGGGGTGGGGTGCAGTGGGGGCAGGAGCAGGTGGCCGTAGGTTAATTCACTCTCCTTTTCCTGTGTGGGGACCCTGGAGGCCACAGCACCTCATGCAGTGTGGAGAGACCAACCCGGCCTTGCCTGGAGCCAGCTAGGCTCCAAGCAGATGGTCTCTGTGGCTCAGCTTTGGAATTCCAGGCACATCCTGAGGCTGCAGCAGAGGCTGTGGGGGATAAGCCAGGGCCTGGGCCTGCGTGGCTGGGAAAGGCCAGAGCAGACACTGCTAGCACCTGCTGCGGCAGCATGAGGAGTAACCCTGCAAGGTCTCAGGAGGGCAGGCGCTGAGTCCCTCAGGGGCCTCCACCTGGCCTATGCCCCTCTCCCTGTTCTCATGCCTTCAAGAGCTTCCCCACCCATCACTGTTTGTGGGATTATAGCTGAGTTTCTTGGCTGTGTGCCTGAAACTCCCGGTACATCCCAGTTTCATTGCCTGAAAGATGGGAAGAATAATCCCTTCCCATGAGGATGAAATGAGGTGGTATGTGCTAGAACAGAGCCTGGTGCACAGGCGGGGCTAAACCACGCAGGTTCCTTCAGTCAGTTGGCCTGTGACTGCTGAGAATCAGGTGTCACAACTGAAACTGCCCAGCGTGGCGCATGGTGCTGAACAGATAACTACCTTCTCATTGGGTGGCGCTCCTTGCCCAGCAGCCTGTGTCTCTCTGTTTCTCACTCACTCTCTTTTCCTTTTCTTTTCTTTCTTTGTATTTTTTTTTTTCAGACAGGGTTTCATTCTGTCTTCCAAGCTGGAGTGCAGTGGTATGCTCATAGCTCACAGCCGCCTCAAACTCGTGGGCGCCAATGAACCTCCCACCTCAGCCTCCTGAGTAGGTGCACGCCACTATGCCTGGTTGTTTTATTCATTTATTTATTTTTGGCCAAAGTCTCGCTCTGTAGCCAGGCTGGAGTGCAGTGGGGCGATCTCGGTTCACTGCAACCTCCGCCTCCCGGGTTCAAGTGATTCTCATGCCTCAGCCTCCGGAGTAGCTGGGATTACAGGCATATGCCACCACACCCAGCTAATTTTTGTATTTTTAGTAGAGATGGGGTTTTCCCATGTTGGCCAGGATGGTCTTGAACTCCTGACCTCATGATCCACCCACCTCAGCCTCCCAAAGTGCTGGGATTACAGGCATGAACCACTGCGCCCTGCCAATGCCTGGCTAATTTTTAAATTTTTTGTAGCAATGGGGTCTTGCCATAGTGCCCAGGCTGGTCTCAAACTCCTGGTTTCAAGCAGTCCTTCTCCTTGGCCTCCTAAAATGCTGGAATTACAAGCATGAGCCACTGCAGCCAGCCACCTCTGTCTCTTGAACTTACAGGGAACATAGGGCAGAGGTTCCACTCACTTCCTGTGGAAAGAATAGACTTTGTAGGCAGCAGAGGCTGGAGGCAGGGGGAGGAATCCCCTGAGGGCCTGTCCAGCCCTCCAACTCCCCAGGGCCTAGAGAGGGAGGGGAAGAGGGAGGCCTTGCCTGTGTCCAGGCATCCATCCCGGGCTATGCCATGTTGAGGCTGGGAATGACCAAAGAGGGGGAGCATGAGGCTGACCTGTCAGATGTGCTGTCATGGTGCCCACCCTGTCCCCCTAGGGAAGGACAGCAGCCCAGTCTCACACCCCCCAGAGACTCTTGGAATTCAGCAGGAAGTGGTAAAACAGCACTATGGAGAGTGGAGCCACCTCATACCCATAGGAAGGAAAGAGGCCTCCAAAGACGTCCACCTGGGGGGCACACATGGTGCAAAATGGCCATGGATGAAATCTGAACAGACTCCCTGGAGGAGGGGGCCTCTAGGATGCCCATCTTTGGGCAGAGAGAAGCCTCAGTCCCAGAAAAGTGAAGGATGGACAGGGAAGGCCCATGGATGTGTGACACAGGCCTGGGCAGTGGCCTGGGCACAGTGGGCCGCATTCTTTGGGGAGGATGATGGACATGATCCAAGGGGAGGGAACAACCTCACTGCGGGAAGCTAGACAACAGCCGCCAGGCCCAGCGTGAGCCTTGATCACAGAACAAGTTAGAGGCTCACCATGCCACTTCTCCCTTCCTTCAAGCTGTGATTTTCTTAGGGCAGATTCCCAGGAATGGGATTGCTGGGTTAAAGGTTGTGCATATTTTTAGGTCTTTTGATTCAAATTGCCAAATGGCCTGCAGAAAGCATCTCCAGATCCCCCACCCTTGGGTTACCAGGCAGCCAGGGAGAGCTAAGATGCCATCCCACCTCCACTCCAGAAGGTCAGTCATACCTGTGGCCTGGGATGAGGCCGCCTGAGCTCCCCTAGGATAAAAGGACCTGCTGTGACATCATGGCCCATGTCACCGCCTCATGGCCCCTTCCCCGGGCTTCCCTTGCTCCCTCCGTGGGAACATAGGAGTGGGTGAGCCCGCCCTGTCCTCTCGGGGTCTCACGGGTGTTCCCACAGACAAATAAGCCCCACAGCACCAGGACAGGGTGGTGGGCACAGCGAAGGCGTTTAACTCAGCCTGGGGCTGGGCGGCTTACTGGAAGAGACGATGCCAGCCCACACAGGAGGCAGCCAGCTGGGGACAGGAGGGAGTCAGGAAAGATGGGCCTCGGGGTGGCCTTGTCTCTATGGCTCTCTAGGGCTGGGCCTGACCCCAGGACGGAGCATCCTCATTCCATCCTGCCTGTCTAGCCAAGGGCTGGGGCTTTGGGGTCCCCTCCCTCACATTCTAAGTCACTGAATTTCTCTGGGCTTCCGTCTCCACACTCAGAGTCTGGTAGGAACCTGGTGGAGGAGTTAGAAGCACTTCTGTGAAGCCTTCAGCTTGATGCAGCGGTTACCGCTGGCCTGGGTGCTTGGGAGGGAGAGTTCTTCTGGGAGAGGAAGCATGGCTGAGCCCACTGGGCACTGGCTGGAGTCCCAGGACACCCCCAGCCCAGGGTCAGGCTCAGACTGCTGCGTTCATGGAGCCCTGCTGCCAGAGGAAAGACGCCTGAGGCCACCTTCCTTCTGGGCCTGACCCCTGTGTCTCTCTGCCCTCTATTCCCTGAAACCCAGTGCCAGGGCAGAGTGGCCTAGCATCCTGCTCCTCCCAGCCACCTGCAGGGGCACCAGACGGTGTCCCCCATCTGCAAGGCAGCGTTTCTATCCCCCCATCCTCCAGCTGGGGCTTGCTCCACCATGGCTGCTTAGACAGCCCCTGAAGGTGCATCCCCAGGGCTCTTCTCCCAGCAGCGTGAGGCACCTGAACCCACCCCCAGCCCAGAGGCCTCGGGGCACTGAGAGGTGCCTGGGTGCTACTGCTCCCATCCCCCAGCAGGCACAGCCCAATACCAGCTGCTCTCATCCCCCAGGGCCTGGTGGTTCAGACAAGTTCCCCCACACCTGATGAGACAGGTCCCTTTATGCTCCCCATTTAAATGAGGCTCAGAGAAGGGAAGTGCCCTGCCCAGGGGCATACAGCTGAGACCTTCTGAGGGTGAGACTGGAAAGCAGTCTGTCTCAAAGCCAGACTCTCAGCTGTGCAGAGCTCACCCCACTGGAATACTGCCATATATGATGCCCACCACCTGGCTTGGCTGTGTCCAGATCTTTTTTTTTTTTTTTTAATTGAGATGGAGTCTCACTCTATCACCTAGGCTGGAATGCAGTGGGGCAGTCTCGGCTCACTGCAACCTCCACCTCCCAGGTTCAAGCGATTCTTCCCCCTTGGCCACCTGAGTAGCTGGGATTACAGGCGCCCACCACCACACCTGGCTAAAGTTTTGTATTTTTTTTTTATAGAGACAGGGTTTCACCGTGTTGGCCAAGCTGGTCTCAAACTCCTGACTTCAGGTGATCCGCCTGCCTTGGCCTCCCAAAGTGCTGGGATTACAGGCCTGAACCACCGTGCCTGGCCGCATTTTTTTTTCTTTTAGACAGGATTTTGCTCTGTTGGTTGCCCAGGCTGGAGTGCAGTGGTGCAATCATAGATCTGCGGCCTCCACCTCCCAGGCTCAAAGGATTCTCCCACCTCAGCCTCTAGAGTAGCTAAGGCTACGCTAGAGGTGCCATCACACCGGCTAATTTTTTGTTTTTTGTTTTTGTAGAGATAAAGTCTCACTATGATGCCCAGGCCGGTCTCGAACCCCTGAGCTCAGGTGATCTTTCCACTTCAGTCTTCCAAAGTGCTGGGATTACAGGTAGTTTTCAGAGCTTTTGTTCATCGGAGGTCTCACCATGGCCCTTGAGCAGGAGATGCCCTTACTGCGTAAAGGTGGCAGCTGAGGCCCAGAGACGGGAGGGCTGGATCACATACCGACCACTCACCCACCCCAGGTGCCAGTGGAGTGACATCTATACAGACGGAGGTGCTCAGGAGGTGCTGGGCTGGGGGAAGGTGGGAGGAGGGGCTGGGCTACAATGGGCTTTCTGCCTATCCCAGGCCCGCCAATGCCCTTTCAGCACACCCAGTATTATATTATCTGAGTAGCAAAAAAGTTTTCAGCATAGAGTGCCATGTGAGTGTGGAACAAGGTCTACTAGGCTGGCCTTTTGAGGCCAGGTCTCCCCACCTCTGCGAGGACCCTGTCACCTGCTCCAGCTACAGCCCTGCTAGCCTTGCCATCAGAACATCATTGTACCTTTCTCAGAGTGCCTCTTCACAGACGACAGGGTCTGAGGACAGAGCAGGATCCCCTCCTAGAAACCCTCAGGACGGGCAGGGTGAATGCTGGGGGCCTGCTGGTGTGTTCTGCCTAGCAGGTAAGATGCAAGAACTTGGAGTGTCTAGACTGCGAGTAGCCCTCTATAGGAGTCCAGCCAGTGTGCAGATGATGGGGGACTGAGGCCCAGAAAGTCCAGGAACCTGGCTGCAGGCCCATAGTCCTTCTGGAGGAGAGCTGGAGTCAGAATTCAGAGCCTCAGCCTCCTGGCCCCACCGGCTGAGCAACGCTCAGGCCAGCTGTGCTTCACCCTCAGGCCCCGGCAGCCTTCTCTGCCTAGCACAGCCCGGCTCAGGCAGGTGCTGGCCACCGCAGGGCCTGAACCTAGAGCAGAGGCTGGAGCTGGCTATGATGGAGCGGTGGCCCCGCCCTGGATCCAAAAGTTGCCTGAAGCCCCGTCCCTTCTCCTACCACTCCCCGACGGCAGCTGCCACAGATCATCCAGGGATCCCAGAGACAGCAAACCCCACTGTCGTGAGGCCAGACTCCCACTTCTCTCCCAGACATCTTGGGGTAGCTTCGACCTCTCTGTTCCTTGGATGGACACAGTTCAGGGGCTACCTTGAAACTGAAGGAGGTTGAAAATGGGCTCAGAGCCCAGGCCTTCCCCTTCTGCTGGGGGCTCAGCACCTGACCCCTCCCTGGTCTTGGGCTTGACTAGGCTCGAGGAGGCTTTAGGCAACAAGGACCTTAGGCTAAGCTGTCAGCAAGACTGGCAGCTGGGACAGAGGGGCCCTTGGCCAGGTCTGGGCAAGAGAGCCCCCACTTCCACCCCCGACTGCCTGATGTTGGTCCAGACTGAGCCCAGCACCCTCAAACCAGGGTAGCAGCCCCACCTCCACCACGTGCTCCTGGCAGCCTCTGCCAAGGAACCCAGAGAGAGGGTGCCAGGGCAGGCAGGCTCTGGGGAGGCTGGGCTGGGCATTTCCTGCCAACAAGTGCTAGGCCTCAAGTCTCTGAAGGGGTGAGTCTTTAGCCTTAGTCAGAGGAAGTGAGGCAGGGCAAATGGGCAATGTGTGTAGTGCCGCCGACCTGGCAGTGTCCATGGCTGCGGGGATGGGCAGCTGGAGGGACTGCGGAGCAGGCCTGGCCCGGCCAGTCTCCCGCATCCACGCAGCCATGTCTGCCCTCAGCGGCCGTGTACTGCCCAGCGCCCAGGGGTGTCACCCTGAGACCACACCCCTGTGGTGACCAGCCTGACCCCAGCTTCATCTGACCCAGTTGCTGAGTCTCTGTTCTGCCCCCCACCTGCCGTGTGGTTTCGATGGTCACTTGACCTCTCTGAGCCTCGGGATTCTCATCTGGAAAGTGGGGAAGACTTTGGAACCCAGGTGCCCCTGGCGTCCCCCTCCCCAACATCAGGAGTCTACTCCTGAGTTAGAAAGAGCCCACCAGAGTAGAGTCTGCTTGATTGAACAGCAGGGGCAATCCAGGCCCGGGCAGCAGAGCCTTCTCAAGACAGGATGCCTGGATGGCTTGTGCTGCACAGATGGCCCAGGGTGAGCCCCAGACCCATCGGCCTTGACAGAGTCATCTGCATTCCCACGGGGCTCCACAAATCGAGCTTCCCTGCACACCCCTGGGTGATGAGGTATCAGCACTATTGCCGTCTGCAGGCCCAAGGCTGTGAACACCCGCCACGAGGCCACCAGCCTGTCCAACAACTCTTGTTTCTGAGGATGTGGCTTGTGTCCCTGATGGCTGGATTCTCTGCCATTTTTCCTGACCCAGCTCTGACCATGCAGGGTGAGAGGTGCATTGTCTGTCTTGGTCCCAGACTGGGATCTCTTCATCAAGAGCAAGACAAGGCCTCCCACTCCTCTCTCCTCTAGGAAGCCCCCAGCAAACCCAGGCCACATGGAGAAGGGAGGAATCGTGGAGCTCAGGGTCCCAAACCCCCCAGTCCCTAACGAAGGCAGGAGGTGGGGCTGGGCATGCGGGAGAGTCTACCCTGGGTAGAGCCCTGTCCCCCTGGGCCTCTGTACAGACTAGTATCTATGGAGGGCTCAGGCTAGCCCAAAAGTGAGCAAAGATGGCCTTGAGCTAGCTCACATCATGGAAAGTCACTGGCAACAAAAGGCTGGGCATGGGCCTGGCAAGGACTCAGACCACCAGGTCCCTTCTATTTCCTGTCCCCCGTGGGCCAGGGACCCCTCCCCAAGGAGGCATTGCCCCATCTCACTTCAATGCTCCCTCTTGGGGATGAGAGCTGGCTGTGGGCAGAGAGTACAAGTAGAAAGGCTTACACCTGAGAGTCACAGACTTGAGCGGAGCCTGGGGGCCCGTCTCTCCCAGCCCCCTTTCCACAGATGGGGAGACCAAGGCTCGGGGAGGGGAAAGAGCAGAGCAGAGCCAGGTGTCTTCACAGAAGGCCAGCAGTGAGCCCAAAAGGCAAAGGTGAGGGAAGTGAGAAGGGTCCTGGGACAGATGTGGCTGGGCCAGATAGGAGACAGTGCCAGGCTCTGGCCAGGCTGGGCAGTCAGCCTCCCTTCCTGGGCCCGGCTGGGTGGGGGCAGCAGGGCTCAGGCGGGCGGGCTGTTGATCCAGCCCGACAATGATGAAATGGCCCCTTTGTCCTGCGGCGCCAAAGTTGCTGTGACTGGAGGAGGCGTGACGTGAAAGGGTCATTGTTCCCACTTGGGCAACCACTCAGGGAGCTGGAGGACCGGCCCAGAGCAGGCTTCATGCCAGCACTGCAGCCCTGCCTGCTGCCTGTGGCCGATCGGGGTGTCCTGGGCTCCCTGCTCCTACCCATGGCCAGTTCCTTCCAGGGCCAGGGCCAGGGCCAGCTTGGGCACAGGTATCCCTCCCCCGCCACGGTGTCCCCCTCCCTTCTCTTCCTTCCTCCTTTCTGGAATACATCACAAATGGGGTACACTACATACATGTGAACACTGCTAGGTCGGACACCTGCCAGTACCAAGGACAGCTGGGGGATGGGGGGTAAAGAAGGTGCTTTATCCTGGGACAAGGAAACGTGCCAGTGACCTTCACATCCTGAGGCTGTGGCTTCAGGAACATCTCCCCACTCCCATCCTCCAACCCTGGCACCTTGTGGACGGAAGGAGACAGGGCCAGAGAAGGGAACTGGGTGGCCCCGGGCCATTCAGCACAAGCTAGTGGGCTGATGCCCAGACTAGACCTTGCTCCCCACCAGCCCCCAGATGTGACGGACCTCCATTCTCTCTGAAAACCTGAGGCCCCTTCTCCAAGCCCCCATTCCTCCCTCCCCTTCAATCCATTCTCCCCTGAGCAGCTGTCCCCTGTGAGACCTTTCTGAAACCAAAACGGAACTGGATCCCACCCTAGCTTCAAACCTGCCATGCCATGTCCAGAGAAATTCCAAGCTCTTGTGTGTCATTCAAGGCCTTCCCTGCACTGCAGCCGCCAGGGCTGGGGACCCTTGTCTGGATCCTCTTTCGGCCCCTGTGCGGGAGCACAGATCACAGTCAAGACCTTCCCAGATCCAGCCTCCACCCTTCTGCCCCCTTGAGCACACATTTTCCCTCCTCCGGGTCCCACTGCCTCTGGCCTCAGGGCGGGGGTGGTCAGGAGGCGGTGGTCAGGAGAGGCTGGTCAGGAGTGGCTGGTCTGGGCTGAAGTGAGTCTCCTCCCCGCTCTAGGTGGCCCACTGGCTTCAGTGCCCAGAACTACTCTCTTCTTGGGCTCTCCACTGCCCCCAGCAGCTGGCATCAGGCTCAGCCTAACCCAGGCTAATTAGACCCTCCCCCAGCCCAGAGGAGGCTCTGGCTCCAGCTCTAGACTTTTTTCCCTGGAGGGACAGAGCTAATTAACCGAAAGGGTTTAATTAATCAATTAGTGTGGCCTCCAGACCCCTCCACTTAGCTGTGGCAGTGGCAGATATTTATAAACAGGAGCTGCCAGACCCTTCTCTGGCTGGAACCTGACAGAGGGGAGGGCAGGCAATCATGGTGGGCACAGGAGCAGTGAACACGGCTGCAGAGGCAGGAGGCCTGATCAGAGGTGCAGAGGCACCAGCCCCAGCTCCTGAGCACCACCAAAGGCCTGGGCAGATGCAGTCAGTCACATTGGGGCATGTGAGGGACACAGTGAGGCAGATACTCCGGGGGCCCGTGCAACACCTCTTTGTGCACAAGTCACACAGATCTGACACCCAGAGCTAAGTTAGTTCCCAGAGGTGCCCCAGGCATATGGCCAGGGTTGCTGACAATGTCCAGCTGGACACAGCACCCTGGCCACCAAGACCTCCAGGGATGGGCCTGCAGGGAGGGCATGGGAGCCAGAGGAGGCACCAGAACCCCAGCTGGGGATCAAGGTGAGGGAAGGCTTCCTGAAGGAGGAGACATGTGAGCTAAACTCAGGCAAAGAGCAGACAGGCCGGGCACAGTGGTTCACACCTGTAATCCTAGCACTTTGGGAGGCCCAGGCGAGTGGATCTCTTGAGGTCAGGAGTTCAAGACCAACTTGGCCAACATGGTGAAACCCCATCTCTACAAAAAATACAAAAATGGGCGTGGTGGCTCACACCTGTAATCCCAGCTACTCAGGAGGCTGAGGCAGGAGAATCTCTTGAACCTGGGAGGTGGAGGTTGCAGTGAGCCGAGATTGTGCCATTGCACTCCAGCCTGGGTGACAAGAGTGAGACTCTGTCAGAAAAAAAAGAAAGAAGAGAGACAGAGAGAGAAGGGAGGGAAGGAAAGAGGGAAGGAGGGGAGCGGTCTGTGCCCAGTCCCCAGTGGGGCCCCTTCCTGACACATGGCTTTACAACTCTCTGTCTTGGCTTCCTCATCTGTCTATGAGGGATAATCCAGCACCTCCCTCCGAGGGCTGCTGGGGAGATAAGGTGAGTTCATCATGTAAAGCTTGCAGGATACCTGGCCCAGAGCAGGGGCCATGACTGTGGTTTTATTATTATGGCTCTCACTGCAATTTGAACTTCCACGCAACCGACTACATCGGAACAGCTCCCAGGCAGGGCCAGGCACGAGGGGCAGCCATAGCAGGAGCTCACGCCAAGGAATGATTTAGCCCCGGGTGCCTTCCTGGGCCCCTGCCGTGTGCCTGGCACTGCCAACACGTGGCTTCTCTAAATCAGCAACAGTAACAGCTGAACGTAAAAGACAAACAACTCTGCTTTCCTTTCAGAAGCCAGTCTGGAGAAATGGAGCACAGGTGTTTGTCCCAGAAATGCCACTTTTGGGCACAAGGCCCAATGAAAGAATCTGAGATGTGGAAGAACCACACCCACACTCCTGCCCAGAGGTGCTGCTGAGACCACCTGAGTCCCAGCAACCAGGAAGGGAGGGACAGTGGTGTCCAGCCTACCTCTCTCTCAGCAGCCAGGGAATAGGGCTGCAGGGGCCTGGCACCAGGGGCCTGGGGAAAAGTGTGAGCTGGGCCTTTGCCCCTGTAGTTCCTCCACTGGGAGCCCCCGTGCCAGTTTCTGTGGGGAGAGGAGCGAACTAGGTTCCAGGCATGTGAACTGGGGGACCAGAGGTAGGCTCAAAGGGGTGCAGTGCTGAATTTGAGGGCCAGATCCCTCGGGGTCATTATTCTGTCTCTCATCAGTGGAATCGGGGAATTTGAGGACTGAATGGAGGAGGAGGCTTGTCCGAGATCACACCGCAAATCGCGAATTGGCAATAGCTAGGCTGGGAGGCACCCGTCCGCAGGGGTGGGTGGGGAGGCCACAGCTGAATGAACTCACCTGGGCTCCTATTCCCGAGGTCTAGCCGATCAACAGACGCTTCATCCTGCTGTCTCCTCTTGAATCGGCAATTCTTATCCCCACCGTACGGATGAGGAAACCGAAACTCTGAGACCGGCCATCAGGGCTGTACTGTCCTGGGGGAGTTCCCAGCATGCGTGAGGATCTTGGGGCCCCCGGCCCTCCCTGGGTGCTCAGCATGTGGCTGCACAGTGAGGGTGGGGCAAGCTCCCCTCAGGGGAGGTGAGTGGGGCTCAGGGTCCCGTGGGCCCATGCACGCCCCAGCTAAACTGCGTCCTTCTGCATGGCACAGCGGCTGGCTTTCAAACTGTGGATGTGGTGTCAGACAAGCTGGGACCCTCTGTTCACACCAGCGGTCTCAATTCCCATGGGGCCCAAGTCCTGCTGGTCTGCAGCTGCATCCTTCTCAAAGCCTCTCCAGCCCTCCTGACCCAACCTGAACGACTGCCCCAGCCTCCTCCGTTTCCTGGCCTGTGCACTTGCCCTTTAGGCTGCTCTTCACACAGCAACTAGACCTTCCTTGTGACAGCCTGACCCCGACGGCCCTGTGCCTGATGCCCTCTAGGGGCTCCCCTGCCCACTAAAGGGGCTCCTCCCTGGCCCGCCATGTCCTGCAGAAGGGCACTGCAGCTTCTCCTCTGCTTGCAGCCTTGAGGCCAGAGGAAGAGGTGAGGGCACGGAGGGAGGAGGTGTGTGGAGACCCCACACATGCCCAGAAGCTACATGGCAGACAGTGGCCCTTGGAGGTGTGCAGTAGGATAGCCCTGGGTAGGGGCTGGCTGCCTGGGCAAACAGGGGTTCTAGCAAGGGCTGAGTCTGCATCATGGTCACCTACTGGGACTCATCTGAACCAGCCACAGACTATGGGGCTGAGGCCTCTAAGAGTTGCTAATGATAGTCTTTAATGGCCATTCCTGGAAAGGGATGACTTCACCCAGGACACACCCTGATGAGAGGAGGCTACAGTCAGAGGCAGGCGGTGCCTCCACTGCTGTGAGACCTGCATGGGCTTGTCTAGTCAGAGGATGGTGATGCTCTGTGTGTGTGTGTGTGTGTGTGTGTGTGTGTGTGTGTGTGTGTGTGAAGCCTCAGGGCAGCAGGGGGTACCCAGCTTCTACTTTGCCTCACTCTATGAGGCAAACCTCTTTGCAAACCTCACCTTCCCTGTCTGCACAGGGCTGGGGAGCAGAGTGATTCCAAGCCTTCCCAGGGCCCTCAGGTCTACTGGGTCTCAGAAGTCAGGTGAGAGCACTGTGTCCTGGTGGGGCCCAGAACAAGCAGGGGCAAAGACGTCAAAGACCAGGACCTGGACACCCTCCATCGGGGCACCCAGAGGTCAGCATGCTAATGTGCTCCCTCCAGAGAAAGCTGGCTCCCACATCAGGTCCTTGGGCTTCTGCCAAGGGTCTGGGGATAGGTGTTGGTGTTCCAGACATATCCATGCTGACACAGAGGGAGGTACAATGCAGTCATGGTGTTGGCCCAGGTGCGCAGTACAGGGGCAGCGGCGGGGAGAGACAGGCTTCAGCGCAGGCCTGCCGCCCACCACCACCCTGCTCCATTCACCAGGCATGATTGCCCTCTGGGGAGGAGCCCTGTGGGGGTGGCAGGCAGAGCAGGGCCCTCTCCCGCTCCCAGGCTCGGAGCGGGACCACCCTAGGGAAAGGTCCATCTCTCCTGTGGTCTGCTCGTCAGAACCCCTTCAAGGTGGCGGCTCCACAGTGCTCCAAGTGCTGCCTGGGACCAGCCTGAGTCAGTCCTCACATTGCACTTGTTTCATTATCAGAGGACAAGTTGAGGGCCCCATTATCCTGCCACCCCGCGTGACATCACCGAGCTTCCCTCGGGCATGTTCCCTCCCTGGGACTGCCCAGCCGGCACAGGAAATGGCTGCTGGGTGAATGTGCAAGTGAGTAAGTGTCCCGGATCCTCCTCCCATGAGAACACTAAGCGTCTAAGGAGCGGATGAGGTCCCTGGGGCCCGGGCTAAGACAGAGGCAGAAACAGGGACCAAGGAGGCAAAGCGGCTCAGGAGAGCAATAGGACTGGGGACAGAGATGAAGCAGGCGTACCCCCAGAGAGCCAAGTTTCCAGGAGTGCAGGGCAGCCCCGAGGGCCTCAGCCACGGACGGCCTGGAGGAAGCAGGGCCTGCGGGAGAAAGCACTGCAGAACAAGGGTGGGGTAAGAGGAGCTCAGGACTAGGAGCCATGAGATGGGAGCCCGAAACTGGGGGTGGGGAACCCCAGTCCTATAAGCGTGGCCCAGCCCAAGGTCACAGAGCAAGGGCCCAGGGCCCAGCCACTCAGCCATGACCTGGCCCTCCTTCCCCCAGCAGGGAAACTTAGCCAGGCCTAGTGCTGAGGTAGGAGTTTCTACAGGTAAGGAGGACACAGATGGTCAGAGAGACCACTGGCCCCAGAGTGCACCAGGCTAAGTGACGGGGCTGGCCCTCTTCAGACACTCCCAGTCCTTGGTCTGAAGAACCCGCTCAGGAGGTGGCTGCCGCTCCCACCCCCACCCTATCCTGTGCTTGGGCACGCTGGCACTGCCAGGCACTTACTCGGCTTGTCGAGGGCCCAGCCCCCAGCCCAGCACCCGCGGGCTTCCCCAGGCCTGGGCGAGGGCAGCAAGAGGGAACAAAGGCCCAGTCTCTGCCTGCTCAGGCCCCCACCCCCTTGCCTGCCCCTGGCACAGAAGGAACAGGGCCCGGAGGGAGCCGTGGAGCAACAGCAGCACCACCCCCTTGTCGAGGATGCAGCGAGAAGCCCCCTCCCACCCACACAGGCCTGCCTGATGAGTGGCAGGATTCTTCCACGCTCCAGATGGGAGTGTTTTGGGGGAGAGCTGAGGGACTGGAGTCGCACAGCTGGGATTTGCACCCAGGTCCACAGCGGGCAGAACCGGCCCTCCACCCCTTGCCACAGGCAGCGAGTGATGGTTGTGACTGCATTCTGGTGCAGAGGAACTGAAGAGCAGAGATGAGGGAGGAAAGAGGACAGCCTGGCACCTCAACAGGGCAAGTCTCAGGCTGAGCCGCCTTCACCCTCCCCGCCCTGCCCACCCACCTTTCACCTGGGTTCAGCTCAGTGCTCATCAGTCTGCTGAAGGGATAGGCTGGGGAATGGCAGAAATGGGGAAACTGAGTCAGCTTCCAGGCTTAAGTCCTTGACTGGGGCTCACCTGATGCAGCCAGAGGCAAGGGAGACCTAAGCCACTCCAGAGCCTTCATTTCCTGATCGCCCACTGGGGGCTTGACTTCCCCAGGCTGTGGCCACCATCCTTCTCCAGGTCTCCTTCCTGCTCCAGCCCAGGGCCTCGCTTAGACCCCACCCCCAGGGGAGCCTGGATGGAGGCCGATGCTCACCCTTCCCTGTACAAGCCTGAGCATGGGCATTTCCTCCCTCTGAGCTGAGGCCAACCATGTGCTCATCATGCCACAAAGCTGAAAAGCACTTAGGAACTGGGTGCAATCAACTCAACTTCAGAGATGGATACTGAGGCTGGGGGCCAAGGGACCTGTTCAAGGCCACCCAGCCCTTAAGAAGCAAAGAAGGGCTGACCTGCTCACTGCCCACGATTCAGTCCCACTGACATCCCAGGACCTTCAGGGGCAGGGTTAAATGCAGATTCCCCTCTCTCGCCCACACAGCAGCAAGAAAAAGGGTCAGGGTCTTGGGGGCTGCACTCCGGCAATGCATGAGCAGACAGCCTCGGGCAATGAAGGGCAAGTCAGGGCTCAGTTGTGTGAACTTGGTCCAGACAGCCTCTCCAAGCCTTGATTTCAGCAGAAGCCCACAGAGAAAGCCCTGATGCCTCTGCCTGCCAGTGCCTAAGGGCTGGGGAAATGCCACCTGCCCCAGCTTCATCCAGAAACTTTGGCTGCTCCTTCCCATCTGCGGGGCACCTTGATTGGTCTAACCAAGTGCCCAGCAGACCCCAGGCAGGACCAGGCCAATGCCTTGCACAGAGAAGGCGCTAGGATGTCGGTCGACAGCACTCCTTCCTCTCCTTTCCAGGCCCAAAACCCTTACTGGACACGACTCATTTTAAAGAAAAAATAATATTTATTTGCAATATAAACAAAGTCCCGTTGCTGGTTCGGGATATATATATGTATGTGTGTGTATATATATATATATATGTAGGGTCACAAATCTTCCTTCATAAGATCATAAAGCAAAACTGGCCACCTTCTGGCACACCCTCATTTACACAAACCTGGTGCATCTTTCTGGGTTTTCTTTTTAAAAATAAAAGAGAGAAAAAGAGAACCATGTACAGCATGGAAGCTTGTTGTCAATTTCTCGACTGTGGCAAGATTTTAATCTACTGCCCTAAAGAATCCCTGAAAACCACCCCTGTGAGGTAAGAAGCAGTGGGGCAGAGTTTCCGCGGCCTCACTCACATGCTGAGTGCTGCTCCATCAGGGACCCTGGCCCGATCGCTCTCCCTGCCCCAGGCCCCCATGCAGTCCTGACACCTGGTGGAACTGAGGCTGGAGAAGGAACAAAACTGGAGGAAGATAACGGAATCCGTGGCTTTGTTCTGTGGAGGCGGGGGGAGGTGGACAGAGCCTCACCCCCCTTCTGCTGGTCCATCCTTGCCCCACTTGCCCCTGCCTGAGGGTTGAAATGGGTGCAAGTCTCCTGGCAGTAGAAGGCATGGGCAAGATGAGGGCAGGGCAAGCTTCCACGGGGACAAGGGGGCTGGGAGTGGCAGCCAGACCAAAGCGACAGCTAAGGAGAGGGAAGAACCTGGAGGGAGGGCTGGGCCCCACCACCTGAGCTCTCCCCAGCCACTGGGCCTCCACTCCCAGTTATAAGAGAGGAGAGGTGGGGGGGGGAGAGAGAGAGAGAGAGAGAGAGAGAGAGAGAGAGAGAGCCAGACAGACAGACAGACAGGAGTAGTAGCTAAGTATACAGAAGGGCTCAGAGCCCAGGCCCTCCTAGAGGCTGAGCCCAGAGGTCAATGCTACTGCCTGGCAGCCCCCTGCGGCCCACCTCCTGAGGGACAGTGGCACGGCCCCAGGTTCCCCACCTTCTGCCTCAGGGAGGTCTGCAGGGACCACCAGAGGGATGGATGAGAGGGCAGAAAATGCAAAGACCACCATCCAGCCCACCAATCAGAACTTGCAGCAGTCATCACAGGCAAATGCAGGGCCAAGTCAGACTGGGCCAAGGGTGGGAGGCGGCACGACTGGGGGTCCCGATACCTGAAGAGCAGTAAGCCACCCCTTCAAGAAGGGCCCGCTGAGGAAACGGAGGCTTCACACATGTGCAAAACGCATTTGGTCAAGGTCAACATGGGGTCTGTCTTTTCCATTAAAAAACAAACACGATACTTGCTTTTTGAAACTGAACGAAAAACAAAACTGAGAACACTTCTCTCTCTCGCAGGATCAAGAAAGGGATGAAATACTGGGTTATACAATCCACTGTTGCATGTAGCCTGAAAATAACACTTTTTTGTTAAAAAAAAAAAAAGAAAAGAAAAAAATCAAGAAGAGCTCAAACACTCTTTGTGCTCCAGGGAGCTTGGATTTACCTGCCAAAAGTAAAAAGTAAACTCAGGTCCGTGGATGTGTCTTTAAAAAATAGCCAAACTGGCTGGGCCATCAGCAGAACGGAGCGTCCTGGGACAACATGAGGCCCTGGTGGACGCCCAAAGCCACGTGTCCGAGAGCTGAGGCCTCTCCAGCAAGCCCTGCAGAGGGAGATCTTGCCTGCGGGCCCCACCACAAAGGATGGTGAGGGGCGATGCGACACACCGATCAGCCTGGGCCTCTGGGCACAGGCGACATCCTGGGGGTTCCTCAGGCCAGAGGCGGCAGGCTTGGGCTCTCCCACCTGGCCCCGTGGAGGGCCGAGAAGGGGCCTGGTGCCATGCCCCCCGTGCACCAGGCCTCACGTGGACTCCAGCGTGTTGAGTGGGAACAGGTTGTGGTTGGCGGGCGTGGAGAAGTAGAGCTGCTCACTAGGCGTGTGGTTGTCACATGGGCTGCTAAGCCCCAGCGTCCGCTCAAAGTCCAGCAGCTGCCCCATGAAGTTGAAGTTGGGCGAGATGTTGGACTTTTTCCTCTTGACAAAGTCGTAGGCGTCGTTGAGTGACAGGTTCATCTTCTGCATCAGATAGGCCACAGTGACCGTCACTGAGCGGCTGATGCCTGCCAGGCAGTGCACCAGGACACCACACTTCTTGGAGCGGGCTTCATCTGAAACACATCAGCATGGGTCAGGGAGGGGCCTCCTTCAAGGAGCCTTCTCATATGGGTGGGCAGGTGGGGCACAGAAGGCAGCATAGTTGCTGGCTGGTCTTGCCTGACCCCTGAGGGACCTGGCCAAGCCCAGTGTGGGTAGGGCAGCAACTTGAAATAGAGGTCAGCAGCACTGCTGTGGAGGCTCTGCATACTTTAGCCCCAAGGCACTAGATACCCGTGTCTCAGTTTCCTCATCTATCAAATGGGCCTATTTATACACAGTGGTCTCCTACGAACCTGAGGCAAGTGAGGGATCAACAAACATGAACTACTGTCATGCCTGTGAACACGGCTGGTCCCACCACCGCCATGTGCATTGCGACTGCTGCCATGGTGGCACCTGCATCCTCTTGAGTCATCTGCACCATGGCCAGTGAGCCCATTTTATCAATGAGAAAACAGACCCAGAGACAAAGTGACAAGCACAAGGCCACACAGAGGCTCTTCCTAGCTCAGCACTCGCTGCTGCCAGGCCTTGACCTGGGACTGGGGGCTGGGCTGGTTCTCTTGGAGCCACTCCCATGGGTTGTCCTTGAGAGTCTCCCAGGAAAGTGGCCTGAGAGAGGCTCCTCTGGAAGGAAGTAGGTGGCTTGGTCCTGCGCTTCACTCTGCCCTCTGCCCAGCTAGTCCCCACAGCCTTAACCCCAGCTCCTGAAGATACAGGGACTAGGACAATGGCCACACTATCACTTGTGATGGAGCTTCATAAGTGAGGTGTGCTTAAATGGGGCCCACCCCTGCTGCTTGCTAGACCTTCCGCAGCAGGCCCATCTGCCAGTGATACCTCCTACCACAGCCAACTGGATGCAGCCAACCTTCCTCTCCCCTTCCCCTCCAACCCTCCCAGCCTCCCCCTCCAACCCTCCCAGCTCCCCCTCTAACCCTCCCAGTTTCCACCTCCAACCCTTCCAGCTTCCCCCAGTGCCACCCTCAGACTCCTTTGGCTGACACGTAGTAGAAGCTCAATAAATACTGGCTGAGCTACCGAACAACTCAGTCTTATCATCTCTCCTGGACCCTGGGGCAGCTGCCTCTCTGTGTGCCATAGCTGTGCCAGGGACATAGATTCACAAGAGGCAGCCATGGGGTCCCTGACCTCCCCACCACTCTGAGTCCGAACGCTCCGGGAGCCAAGCACACAGCTAGCACTCAATCAATGCCTTCCTACAAGATGACACATAGGCTCATCCACTGTTCTTCATTGCCTTCGTCCTGACAGAGCCTCCTCTCCCCATCTCCACCCAACCAAGGGTACCAAGAATTAAGCATACAGGAAGTGCTTCATCCAGACTCAGGGACTGACAGGGGGCCCTCTGGCTAAGGCACTGGGGCAAGGTCATCTGGGGAGGAAACAGATGTTGTGGCTTCACGTGGAGCTGTGTGATCTGACCTTGAGAATGGGAGTGGGAGACGGCGGTGCTGGGACCACCTTCCAGTGGTGACGCCAGGATGTGAGGAATACCTAGGCCCCGAACCCACCTCCAGGTGATCCAAAGAGAGTCTGTTTCTGCTGGCTTTATTTTTGGCCTTTTTAGAGTGTGGCTGGTGACTGATCCTGTCCCACTGACTCCTAAGGGATGCCTGGGCCTCACTCCCTCCACTCGTCAAATGAGGAAAAGGGTCCACCTACCCAGATGGGGAGGGGCCTTCAGGAAGGATAAAGGTACCCACTAGCCAGGCTCAGCCTGGAGAAGCCTGCTTCCCTCTCTCTACTCCCCTCCCTCGTTGGGGGAGTTCAAATGCTGAGGCAGCACCCATAGCCCTCTTGGCCCCGGGGGCGGGCAGGGCTGGGAAGCTCCAGGCAGCCCCAGTTACAGCCCCTCCCCCAGGCCTCAGCTTCCTTCCTTCCTCCCAGCCAGGCACCTACTTTTGGTTCCCAGTAAGCGGATGAGGCGGGGAAGCCTCCCACTTCCTGTTGTTAAAGCTAGCCCAGCCCAGCCGACACCAAAACGCCCTCCACTGGACACAGCCGCCATCGGGAAAAGACAGCCCAGGCCACCCCCACACCTTGCCACTGGAGGCTGGACAGAAACACTGGGTCACCGGGCTCAGAGACAGAGCATTTACATTCATCCTGAGTCCCCGTGCCCCCTCCTTGCACCCTGGGCCAGGGGAGATGACCTGCAGTCTCACAGCCTCCAGCTGGCCAAGGAGAAGGCAGTGGGGAACTCAAGTCAGCTGAGGCTGGGGACACACGGACTCAGAGGGCTATAAGCCAGAGAGCAGGACACACTGCTCTAGGGGAGGCCTTTCTCCACTCCCCACCTTCTCTTACACTCCTCCCTACACTCCAAGCAAGCCTTACAGGCGGCAGAGAGCATCTGGAGCCTGACCAAGCTAGCGGTCACCACATTTCAATGGCTGCCTGTTTGGGGTGTGCCTCTGGCTCCAGGACTCCCTTTCAGCCCTCTTAGGTACATATTAAAGCCCAAAGAGGCACTGTGACAGCCCCATCCTGGAGAGACACGTGTGCTGAGGCGTGATGCAGAGCAAGGGAGACCCGTGGGAGGTCTGTGTGCTGTGATGTTTCAGCCTGCTAAGCTTGAAACAACATTGACGCCAGGGAAACACAAGCTGGACAGCAGAGAGCCCAAGAGGTGCTGCCAGCTGGGGGGAGCTCAGGACTCAGGAGGCTGCTCAGGCCCCAACAGGTAGAGGGGCCCAAGGGACTCAGTGACTCACAGTAGGCATGGGTACACCCACAGGCACACGCTGGCACACGCAGGGCACACCCAGGTCTCAACAGGCCCAGAGATACCCAGTCAGGTGGGGGCACCACCCAGAGTCCTGCTACACCTTGATGCACTCACCCACCCTGCCCAGCACACAACACCTACCAATGAAGCTGATGGCCTCAGGGAAGAACTGGGAGAGGTTCTGGCTCCAGTGGTCAGAGATGGGGATCTGCTTGTAGGTGAACTCGCCGCCGTGCTCGAAGGCGTTGGGCAGGTTGGGCGTGACATTGAGGATATACTTGATGCCGTACTTGCCGAGCACGTCCAGGTTGGTGGAGTCCTTGGCGCAGCCGAGGTAGAGGTAGGGCAGGATCTGGACAGGGAAGGCTGGTTGGCTGGATGGCACAGGGCTGCCGTCCGACTCGGTGGCACTGCTGGGCAGCTCTCGGTCTGACTCGCCGTCGGAGCAGTCAGAGCTGATGCGCAGGCCCCCCAGGCCCAGCACTGAGGTGGGTGGTGAGCTGCTCGGCGAGGAAGAGCTGTCCACATTGGTCTCGCAGTGCTCAGAGTACTCTGTCTGAAACTTGTTGAAACCACCTGTGGCCGGGGTTAGACAAGGCCTGGGTGAGAGGCTGGTGAGAGCCCAGATGGGCTACACAAGACTAGGGATGGGCAGGACTCCCCACACCCAGCACCACCACACCGATGGTCAGCATGGGCCATGCCAAGCATGTTACCCATGTGCTCTCTCTTGTGTTCTCTCCATCTAAACCATGACCACTTCACAGAAACTGAGGCCCCAGGAGGTGAAGTGACCTGCCTGGACCCCAAAACCGTACCCATAACACTTTGGGTCCCCCAGCCATGCCACCAGCTTTAGGGCACTTGAGGACAGGCCCCAGCTAATTCCTCTTCTGCAGCTCCTACGCACACATAGCACCCATGGGTGTTCAGTAACAGCTAAGTGGTAAAGGAAAGCAGACAATCCCATCTTAGCCAGCACCTCTGGGTTGGCAAACTCCTCTTACAGATGAGACCACAGGTGTCAGAGCCACATCTGGGTCAGCTAGAGGCAGAGAGGTCCTGGGCTTCCTGGATGGGAGTCTAGTGATTGCCCAGCCCCAAAACTACAGCTGGGGAGGGTAGTGGGAGGGTATTGGCTGGCCCCTTTCCCCAGCAGGGGCAGGTTCCTGAAGGGGGTCCTAGCTCCACTTCTCTGGAACACTCCCTTAGAACACAAGGCCCCCCAGCTTTGGACCTGCAGCAGGGGAGGGCCACTGGGGCTATACAGGGACAGGAGAAATAGGGAGAGCCTTGCAGCAAGGCATGGGCCCTGCGCCCGAGGGTGCCGCAGGCCTCCCCTCCCCTCCTCTCCTGCCCCGCTGCCAGCAAGAGGCCATTTTGGAATGTTAATTGGAAACACCGGCCTCAGCCACTCGCCCCCCGGTGCTGCCTCTCCCTTCGGCAAGCTCTGGGGCAGCAAGCTGGAGACCTGGAGGTTCCGAGAGATCCGGGCCAGGGCAGTGGACCCTGTCCATACCCTGCCCCAAGCGCCTCCCAGAGGCGGCAATTCTCTGGTGTAAAGAGCAATTCCCGGATCCAGAAGACCCCAACCCATATGGTCTCCATGCGCTGGAGATGAGGATGGTGCTATGAAAGGTGCCCTTCCTGATCCTGGCCTTCCATAAACACGATTCCAGGCTGGACTTGGACGCCCTGCCGCTTTTAGGGTTCCGGGAGGTGGCGCCTCCCTCTTCTGAGGGGCTCCACTGGAGCCTAGGCGCTACTGTCGCCCCATCAATAGGAAAAAAAGGAAACCCCAGGCAGGGAAAAGTTTGTTCCACCCACTCGAATCGGGCCAAGAAAGGGGGCGCAGAGGGAGCCCCGCGCCTACCAAACCGACACGGTGGGGACGCGGCTCCAGGAGGGCGGACGCGGGCCGGGGACGACGTGGCGCCCAGCGGGGCAGGCCGAGCCCGTAGAGAGGAAAGAGCCTTCAAGGGGGGCGTCAGGGAGTCGCGGGGGCCCCGCTCCCGTAAGGAGTCTCGGTGCTGCCCTCACCTTGGAGGTAGTAGGCCTGGCAGCCGTCGTCGCGCAGCTTCTGCAGGAGCAGGCCAAGCACGGAGGCAGGAGCGCCGGGCTCGGGCTGCCACTCGGCGGTGGCCTCGTCGTAGAGCAGCACGGTGGCCGCCTTGCAGCGCGTGGCGAAGCGCTCCTTGTCGGCGTGGTTGGGGATGATGGAGCGGATGGGCAGGTTGCCCTTGCGCAAGCGGCGCAACATGAGGCCCGGGATGGCCAGGTTGATGGCCGTCTCGATGTGCGACGACTCGAAGAGCTCGTGCGGCCGGCAGTCCAGCAGCAGCAGGGACGCGCCGCCGCGCGCCTCCAGCTCCTCCTGCAGCCACTCGGCGCTCTTGCAGGGCATGGCCCCTGCTCCCGTCGCCGCGCCCGCCCCGGTGCCTGCGCTGGACCCTGACCCCGCACCGGGCTCGGACCCCGCCCGGGTGCCCCCAGCCGCCGCCGCCCCCGAAGTCGACATGTGCGCCCGCGCTGGGGGGCTGCGGAGCTGGTTTTTCATGGGGAGCGCGGGCGGCCCGGGGCCGGGGCCGGGCAGCCCTGCCCTGGGACGGCGCCCCGGCCGCGCGGGCCCCAGCCGCGTCTCCGGGCGCCCGCCTCCCGCCGAGCTGCACGCCCGCCGCCCCGGCCTCCCGGCCTCCGTCCCGCCCGCCCGGCCCTCCGCGCGCACCGCGGCCTGACAGCCCCAATTAAACGGCAGCTCCGGCGGCCGCGCGCCGAGGCGTTCTCCGAGGGGCGGGGCCGCGGGGCCGGCGCCCGGGCTTAAAGGCGCAGCGCCTCCACCGCCCCTCCCCGCAGGGTAAGCGGGCGCGCTTGTGGCCCGTGCGCCTGGAGACTCGCGGCGGGGCCCTCCCCCACCGCTTCTCCGTACCGTCGCTCCCTGGACTAGCCCAGAGCTGACTACAGTCCGCATAGGGGGCCCGGCCCAGATGCCCTCACGGGTTCATTCTGTGCGTGCTCCCAAGCTCTTCTGGGCACTACAGGAAGAGCGGCCCTGGGGGTGTCCTATGACTGGCACCCCCACCCAGAAGCAGAGTTACCCCGGGACGGGACGTGATGGTGGGGCTGTCCAGCTGAGCAACTTCTCCTTCTCCCGCCTGTCATCCCCATTCATTCATTCTGTCATCGAGTTCATTCAACAAATGGGAATTGAACGCCTACTACGTGCCAGGCACTGTGCTAGGCGGACTCTGTTTCAGGCGACCTCATCGTCCCCTTGACAGTCACAGGTTCCAGACCTGAGGGGGAGCGTCTCACCTCAGCAGGCCTGACGGGAAATCAGGACCTGGGCGACTGGCGGGGTAGGAAAACTCAGGGCCATGTCACCTTCCGTGGGCAGGGGTGGAGAAATCCTGTTAAGGACCAGCTCTGGGAAGGGAACGCGAGCCCTTTAAGAAAGCTTTACAAGCAGGGTGGTGACAGGCGCCCAGCAAAGCGCCACGTGACTTTTCCACGGGGCGGGTGGGAGGGGAATGCTCCTTTATAATCAGCTTACCTTCCCCTGCCTCCCTCTCAATGGACCAATCAACTTCCGCGGTAGGCGGGCGCCTGCCACGCAGATAGCCAATCCTGGCCGAAAGAGGCGGTGGCGGAGGGAGGCAGGGCCCGCCGCGGGTTCCACCCAGCGCGGGGAAGTGGGCGGGGCCTCCGCCAGCCCTGAGTGTCGACGAGGCGGCCGGCGAGGCAGCGGAGGTGAATGGACCCGCAGGTAGCGCTAGAACAAAGCGTGTAGACGCAGGCGGTGCGCTTGCGCGGGACCTACCGTGCTTTCCCTGCAGAGCCAGGGTGAGAGCTCGCGGCTGGGCCCTGCCATCCATCTGGTCCATTCCTTTGCCTAGCGGGGTGCCCCTCCCTCCTTGGGGCTTAGCCCCCTCTACTCCGCCCGAGGCTGGTCGGCTCTGAGACACCTTTCCTCCATCCCTGGCTATAGGGGAGCGGTGGTGCTTGAGGGAGGGCCTCTGGAACCCCGAGGATTTGAGCTTTCCGGTAACCTCCGACCAGAAAGCACGAAAAGGGGTGGCTCAGAAGCAGCCCCCGCCCGTCTTTCAAGCGAGGGATAGTCTTCCTGAAGGGTTTCATCCTGGACCACAGGGCTGTGTCCCAAAGGAGCAGGGGTCTCTCCCACAGTCACACTCTCAGGCCACAGCAGTGCAGCCAGAGGTGGTCTTAGCAGTGTTTGGGTGCCCACAGAGGTGAAAGGAGAAGCAGCTCTCCGCCCAGGGTTGTCGTGGGAGTCCTGGGCCTGTGGAAAAAGCTTCCAGGGCCCAAGAGGCCAAGACCCAGATTCTGTCCTGCCACTTGCAGATGTGACATGTGACCTGAGTACAGTTCTTTCCTCTGGGCCTCGACAGAGCCCAAGCCATCTATGAATCCATCCGGCTGGGAGGATGTGATCTGAGGCCAAGGCTCTTGGCTGGCAGGCTGGATGCTACAGGTGAGGGAGGGAGGCAGCACTCAGAAAAGAGGCCTGAGCAAACTCCCAGGGGAGGGTGAGCTACTGAGCAGTGCCCCATTCACTCAGCAAGCCTTGTCAAGGGCCTCCTGAGCACCAGACTGCCTGGAGCTGGAACAACAACAGTGGAACCTCCGTCCTCCACTCAGGCCTGGCTGCCTCTCCCCTCTTCTCCACCACGGGGTTGGCTGCCGGTCTGGGCGCTCCCCCAGGCCCACCACAGGATGAGCAGAGACCCCTCTTTCTCTAGGGGAGAGACTGGTCTTGGTGTTCCCTCCCCAGATGGGTCCATGGTAGCTCAAGAAGGTGTCAAATGCCCAATAAGGGTGACATCCCTGAGGGGCGGGCCAGAGTCACATCAACAGGAGACTTATGCTGTCCTCAAATGAGACTGGGCGTGTGTCCCATGGTGCTGAGGCATACTCGCTTCTGAGCGCCTGGTGAGGAATGGGCCATTGCTCTCACTAGCAAGGGAACAGCTGAAATGGGAACCTCTTCTAAACTGCCCCCCCCTCCGGCCCCCACTGCCCAAGCATGAGGAAGAACTACCCTAGAGAGAGGAAAGGGGCCCTGCCATCCCTCACATTAGCCTGCAATGACTCCTGTCTCTCTCCCTCTAGACTCCTCTAGCGGGGCACACATCCTGGAGGAAAGATCTGTGAGAATGTGTGGAATTGGAAAAGCTCCCGCAGCAGGAGGAGAGGGCATCCTCCAACAGGGAGATAAAGAGAGGCAGATTTGGATGAGTGCAGAACAAGGAGAATGCGGGGAGGGGGTGACAGTGGAAGCAAAGGGTTGGCAGGAAAATAAGCCAGGGCCCCTCAGGTGCCAGTGGGACCCTGGGCCCCCAACCAGGCAGGTTGGTTGGAGGAGAGGCCCTAAGCCTTGGTTCTCACTGGAGGGAAGAACCCTCACTCTCAGACTTACAAGGCCCACAGCAGGGCAGGAATCCGCCTGTGGTCACTCCTGGCAAGAGACCAGAGCTGTCCCTGTCCGGGGCCTTGCCCGGCAGCTGTAGGCTTCCCTCAAGGGTGAGGGTCTTTCCTGGCAGGAACCTGGTGCCCTCGGTGATTCCAAGCCAAGGCCTTGGAATCATTCTTCCTCTTTAGAAATGTGGTCTTTCCTGCCTTTGGGGTTCAGGCCTTCCCTCACCTACAGCCCCCAGGAGGGTTGCCCAGCTCACTAGGGTCTCCCTGAGGGACAGGGTAGGGGAGTGGGAAAGAGGCTGCCAGAAAAGGTCTGTCCCTGGGGATGAGCTGGTTTCAGGAGGGGGAGGACAAGTGCAGGTGGGACACGGTTGAACCCTCAGGGCTATCCCTCGTTCCCACACAGCCCAGGCCTTTGCACAGGTATTCCCCCTGCCTGGACAGTTATCACCCTCAGCCTTTGCCTGCCTTCTGATCCCAGCTCAGAGCCGCTAAGCACAGAGGCCTCCTCTGATCATCCAGGCCCAGATTAGCTTCCGTGCTGCGTGCTCCAAGGACCCCTGTCCCCTCCTCAGCCCATCTTTGCTCTTGTACCCTATCAGTCACTGTTCACCACCCGCCATCATCCACCACCACACCATACTTGTCACCTGGAACACCCAGGGGTGAGTCTGCCCTCCCTCAGGCCTGCTCCTCCTCTTGCCATCCCTTCTCATCGTGTTTAGCCAGCTTCCAGGCCCGAACCCACAAGGCACGTCTGGAGCTGCCTTCCCTGTCTGCACACATCCAACCCCAGAACCACACAGAGAAGGGACCTTTCCTGGCAGCGCAAGGCCTCACCATGGTGGGATGTTTCATGGCCCTTTGCTCTTACTCTGGGAGGAGCTGAGGGTCCCTAAGAGCAGATGTGAGCTAGTGTGCACCCCCTCCCCACAAAACACATATTCATGTGGCTGGTTGACCGAGGAGCTGTGTCATCAGGAACAGTCCAAATGCCTAAGAAATAGATTTTCCTTTTCTCACTGGTGTCCATGGATTTCTTAGAGATGGGCCACCATGCTTCTAATGGACAGGCCGAGATGAGGGGAGGGTCAGCTCCTTGCCCTCCTGGTCCTAAGGAGGTGGCTTTCTGCTATGGGTCTATCCCACGTCCCACTGTAAGGAATGAGTAGGGTCTGAGCAGGGGCTGGGCACTCCAGTCTGTGGTGCCTGCTGCTGGAGACTAAGCCAACCTCTGCCCAGAGCAGCTCCACAAGGCTGGAGAGGTGCTCCAGTGGAGGCCTGCTGAGACCTAGACTTGCTCTGCTCGCCCTTGAGCTTCTTCCCCAACCCTTAGTGGGGTTCCCGCCTGGGCTGGGGTTCAGACAAGAACATCTAAGCCAGGCCAGGAGGGGACTGTGAAAGGCTGGCAACTCCTCTGCCCTGTACAGAGCTCCTGGCTGCACACATACACATATACATGTAAGGATACACACAACACAGGCACAACACACATAGACCTACCCATATAACCACATATGCTCATGGGCACATAAGTGCATCTACAAAAATACGCAGATACGGACCTATGCATGTGTGCAGAAATACATAATACACGTGCACACATACTCTGTTGTATGTACACACACACATATCCAGACCCATGTCTGGGCTCTTGCCACTCCTATTGGAGGGATGCCCACAGACATGTCCTCCAGAGGGGTGGTTACCAGGCTGGCAGGGTCCATGCTCCTCTCCCCTCAGCCCTCTAGTCACTTAGGCTCACATTGCCCTAGGCTGTTGCTGGTATCTCTGTAGCAACAGGTTCTGGATGGAAGAAGAGTCCATCCCTGCCTTTCCAGCATGGGCCTGCCAGGCCCTGGGTGATGGCAGTGTAGTGTGGGAAAGCTGGGACAGCTCTAGGGTGGGGGAGCCACGTGCCTGTTCACCTGCCCCCTCTCCTGCCCAGGTGTGCAGGACAGACCTGGTGAGAGTGCAGGGCCTGGGGGAGCAAGTAGCCTTGGCAGAAAAGAGGGTCACGCCCAGGATGCTCAGAGCACAAGACATGGCAGGAAGGAAGCAAGGGTCTGGGAGATCTGTGGGGAATCCTCAAAGCTGCTTGGAGAAGGCAAAGTGGGGAGAGAGGAGAGAGCCCAGCCAAGAGGGGAGCCTCCCACTCCTTGTTCATTCTCAGACATTTTCTCAGCACCTGCCCCATGCCAGGGAGTGTGCGGGACAGTGAAGTGAAGTGGGGACTCAGATGGCACAGACCAACATAAATCCTTTCTCTCAGAGCTCCCCACCCAGCAGTGACAGAGCAGACCCTTGGCCAACCTCTCCACATGGAGTCCCTGGGGCCATTCACTTAAGGATGTGCCTTTCCAATCACAGCCCATGGAGCCAGCCCAAACATGGAAAACAGGACACACATCTACCACTCTTCCATGCTTTGTCCCTGGCAGACATTACTAGTCAACCACAGCACATTTTCTTGCTGAGCCATGCCCTGGTCTCAAAACCCTTCTAAGCAGGCATGACCAGCCGATTGTCATAGGCAAGAAAGCTAAAACCTATTTGCTTAGGTTCCAGTTCATAGACAGACCAGCTATGCTCTCTCTCCCTGTCCCCACCGCCAGCTCAGCTCGTCCTGACTTTCTCCTGCTTGTTCCCTACACTGTGCGCCAGATACAGTGTCCCTGTCTCCACATGTGTCCTCATTGCATGCCCCCATCCTCTGAAATCCTCTCCAGCTTTGGAGGGGCTGCAGCCTCAGGAGGCCTTCCCTGCCCAACCTCAACAGTCTGCTTTTTCTCCTAATCCTTTAGTGTGGGGCCCAGTGTTTTACTTCATTTTGTTTTATTTTTATTATTATTTTTTTGAGACAGGGTCTTACTGTGTCACCCAGGCTGGAGTACAGTGGCTCGGCCACAGCTCACAGCAGCCTCGAACCCCTGGGCTCAAGTAATCCTCTGACCTCAGCCTCCCAGAATGCTGCAATTACAGGCATGAGTCACCATATTGGACCAAGTCAAGCATTTTCTACCCTCTACCCATTTAAGGGCACTTCAGACTGTAGGATCTAGGATGGGGCTTCACCTCTGTGGCTTCTTCCTCTAGGTTAGCCTCCCTTTCATCATCGAAGTCCCGTCTCCCATGAGGTCACCAAGGTCCTGGGCCCCACCCCGCCCTCCACTCCAAGCTCTCTCAGGCATGGGGCCCCCCTCAGCACAATGGGGATCTGCTGGGCTGGTCAGCCTAGGCAAGTGAGCATTTAAAGCTCTGCTTGGAGCTGAGTTGGGACTGATGTCAAGCGGGCCTGGTTTCTGTTCCCGAAGGAAGGCCACACCCTGCTTTGTCCCCACTCCATTGCAGCCTCTTGCTTTCACATCCTCAGCCTGTATTCACCCCGGATTCCCCAGTGGGGTGAGCAGAGCAGGACTTGTCTGGCCGTTCTACAGATAGGAAAGCTGAGGCCCAGGAAGAGAAGTGTCTTGCCCAAGGCCCTGGCTCCAGCCCCAGCCAGTTACTCACTCACCCACCAGGCCTGGGGTGAGTCACGGTGGCCCAGGTGATGGGAAGGAAACACATAAACACGGGCAAGAGGGAAGGACAGTCTGCAGGGAGGGCGGATGCCCGCCTCGGGCTCCCAGTGATGAGTTCCCACACAGGCCGTCGTGGGCTTCCTGGGCTTGCACACTCCCGACTGTCTCAAATCATCTTCCCTTCTGGCCTTGAACCCAGGCTTTGCATCAGCCCTGGGAGCACTGCCAACCCATTTGACAAATGGAGAAACGGAGGCCCATGGCCACAAATCAGGCGGTGGCAAGGGGCTGGGCCCACACTAAAAACCCAGAGCTCCTCTCCCCAGCCCAGGGGTCCCAGCTGGCTCTCACTGTGGCTCAAGTACAGTCCAGAGGGAGCCCCTGCTCTGCCAGCTCTTTTCCGTCTCTGGGGAGGCCCAGCGCTGGCAGGGTGGGAGACAGACTGGTAGGACAGGCAGCTGTGCACGCTCATGAAGAGAAGAGCTCTGTCTTCTGCAGAGCATTTGTGCTACCAAACGCCTTTTCCACTTCCATGGCAGAGATGGCTAATCCATCCCAGGACTCAATTTCAGAAGCCATCTGGCCACCACCACACAGCCCAGGTCCTCCCCCTTCTCCCCTGAACCACCTCCCCCACCTCCTCCCCAGGCCTGTGCCTCCATCTCAACAGCCACTCCCCACACAGCAGTCAGAGGGATCTTTTGAGAAGGTGGAGGCAGCCTCCCCTCCTCCACGGCCTCCCACTGTCGCCAGCATAGAGTCTACACTCTGCATAGGATCCACACTCTGCTCTGTGACCCCTCCCCTCCCTGCTCTCCTCATCATGGATTCTCCAGCGGCCTGTATTCCCCCAGCCCGGGTTCCCTCTGCGGCGCCTCTGCCCTTATTGGTCCTCCTGCTGAAACCCTCCTTTCTCAGCTCTCACCCTTGACTACCTTCTTATTCTGTCTGCCAAACCCACTCATCCTCTTAGGGCCACAGTGGGCACCTGGGAAGTGGCGGAGCCAGAATTGGAACCCTGGCCTACTTCTAGACTCTTCTCTGTTGTCAGCTATGAGCACATGGTCCTGTAATTCAAAACATGTTTGGGGCCAGGTACGGTGGCTCACACCTTAATCTCAGCACTTTGGGAGGCTGAGGCAGGTGGATTGCTTGAGCTCAGCAGTTCGAGACCAGCCTGGGCAACGTGGTGAAACCCCATCTCTACAATAAAAATACAAAAATTAGCTGGGAGTGGTGGTGCATGCCTGTAGTCCCAGCTTAGGATACTGGGCGGTAGGATCTCTTGAGCCTGAGGGGCAGAGGCTGTAGTGAGCCGTGATCATGCCACTGCACTTCAGCCCGGATGACAAAGTGAGAACCTGTCTCAAAAAACCAAAGCAAACAAAACCCACAAACGAAACGAAACGTGTTTGGCCCTCCCTTGCCACACTCGATGGTTCCAGAAGCCTCTCACTGCCATTCTCTTCTTGGGCCTCGGCCTATCCCGTATGACCTGCCCAGAATCACTCAGTGAGAGTCTCTGGAGCCAGAGGGCTCCCTGCCAGGAAGGGAGGGACCTTGGACCATAGCCCTCAATTCCCCCACCCAGGTGCAGCTCCTCCAGCCTCCACAGAATGAGCCCAAATTCCCACCTCTTTATGGACCTAAGGGTCCTTGGGGTCCCCAGCCTGGGTTCTAGTCCTACACTCACCCCCACCACCCCACTTCAAGCCTGGAGGAGGGGCTGGGCTGAGTCAGGGGCTCTGACTTACCTGGGCACCCCATCTGCTGACACTGAGGTCATCCCTAGAAAGCAAAGAGACGCCACTCAACAGCCCGGGGAAATTAGATGTGCTGCATCTGATGTCCTCCAGCCTCAGAGGCAGGCAGAGGAGGGGGGGAAAGGACTTAGATAAGCTCAGGTGGACTGGGCTCCCTGCCCGAAGCCACAGGTGAGGGCTACACCTACGTCCTAGCCTTTCACAGCCTTCCCCACGATCCTCAGTACCTCTGCCCTGGGATGATCTCTCACCCCGCCTTACACAAACACTGCAAGGCTTGTGGGCAGCACCGCATGAGCCCACCTGAGAGTCTGAGGGATGGGAGCCAGGGCTTTGCAGGAGCAGGGATCCTTAGCTGCATGCCCACCTGGCCACCATGGCACCTTGGGCCCCCTGCTCAAAGTTTCTGATCCTTAGAAGGCCACCTCTGCCAAGAAGGGCTTGGAGCCCAGGTGGTTTGGGCAGGGGATGGGGAGGGGAGAGGACATCTCGGGCAGGTATTTGCTCAGCCAGAGCAACAGCAAGAAGTAGTGATGGGGCTGCGGGTTGCCCTGGTTCTGTCTTTGCCAAACCAGCCTATGGTTTTTTGACTGGGAGAGCTGGCAGTAGGAGGTTCCTGACAGTGAAGACAGGCCAACCTCTGAGGCAGGGAAGGTAAAAGAGGCCAGGAGTTCCCAGGGCACCAAGTGAGCAGATGTGCCAGGGGCCTGGGCTAGGCCTGCCTCGGGTGGGCAGGTCTCTCTGTAGCTGCTAGGCCTAATTGCCTCATTAACATCTGCCTGCTGCCTGGGCCTGTCTGGTCCCCTCCCTGCCTGCCCATGCAGCCCTGTTTTCAGGAATCCTTCCTATGAGGCATTGATGGTGACAGTGAGAGTGACCACGACGAAGCTGGGAAATGGCCTGGGAGCCAGCCGGCCTGGCCCAGGTACAGGGTTGCTGGCTTGAGGCCTCATAGTCCAGCACCCTTTCCCATGATCCAGCTGGCCAGCTGCCTGCCGGGACCTGGATGTGGGCTGTTCCCAGGTAGGCAGCAGCAGGAAATAGTCTGGGGACTCCCCTTCCTGGCCTGGTCCCACCCAGCCTGACTCCGACCATAGGGGCACATGCCCCAACATTTGGACAACTCCCTTCCTGAAAAGACCAGGCCCTGTGGGAGGGAGGAGGGAGGAGGGAAGAGGGTTCCATTGCTCTGACTCTTAGGGCTCCTAGTGGGGCCCTCCAGGGTGGGGACAGGTGGGATCGGCCTACTCCGCCTGGGCCCTGCCCACCTCCCTGCCCCTCCCATGGCTGCCCTGACACCCATCTCCAACAGGACAGCCCTCTAGCCTGAGCCCTAGGGGCAGTGGAGAGCCCAGGGCTGGGGGGCTGAGGAGTGTTGGGAGGCATTTGGCTGGAGCCTTCCCCAGAGACCCCGAAACATCAGCCAGCCCATAGCCCCCAGGCCCAGGCCAAGAACTCAGGCTAGGGGTAGCTGGATTCCCTAAGCCATGGAGACCACCCAGACTTGGTGCTCCCAGGAAAAAGAAAAAGACTGAGGGAACTGGCGCCTGTGGAGCTGGGGAAACAGTGCTGCCATCTGCTCTACACTTGGGGGCCTCTGCAGTGCCCCAGCCCCTGGGCCTCAATCTCTCCATCTAGAAAGTAGGGCAGTACCTTCTGCCTCCCCTCTCAGGAAACATGGCGCAGCCAGGAAGGTTGGGCCCAGCAGAGGGAAAGGAAAGGCCTCTTTGTCCTAAGTGGCGGGGTATGGACCCTCAACTACACCTATGCCCTTTGGGGAGCAGGAGTGGCCTTGGCCTGACCCACCTGTGCCAGAGAAGGTCAGTGCTCACCACCTGGCAGGCCCTTTGCCAGGCATATCAGGGCAGCCGTTAGGTGGCCCTCAGGCAACCAAGGTGTGAGTGTGCCGTGTGTGTTGGGGCAGGGCAGGGGTAGGATTGGGTTGGGGTGGAGATGGGGAGCCTGATCAAGACACTTGGTTCCAGTCTTGACCACCACTGGCCTCTCCTCTCCAAGCCTCAGTTTCTTCCTCTATAACAAGTCCCCAAATCCCAGGCTGTGGAGTACGGCCTGAGCTCCACCTCCTATCAGATCAGTGATGCATTAGATTCTCACAGGAGCATGAACCCGATTGTGGACTGCGCATGAGAGGAATCTAGGCTGCACGCTTCATATGACAATCGATTGCCTATGATCTGAGGTAGAACAGTTTCATCCCAAGACCATGCCCCCAACTCAAGTCCATGGAAAACCTGTCTTCCACAAAACTGGTCCC
Organism: Cacajao melanocephalus; assembly: GCA_963573385.1. Lineage (NCBI taxonomy): Eukaryota > Metazoa > Chordata > Mammalia > Primates > Pitheciidae > Cacajao > Cacajao melanocephalus. Next base: position 6,999 of record CAUYLG010072509.1, on the reverse strand, counting down.
CAGTGCCAAAAAGGCTGGGGACTGCTGGTCTCTAAAATGGGGCTTCAGTCTAGCATGCAAGGCTGCTGCAAGGCAGGAGAGGAGCTACGCGAAGGGCCGGGCCTGGCCTTCTGCTCAACCCTCTTTGTGCCCAGAAAGTAGGGAGAGGACTCAGGGGTAGGCAAGGACTCCGTGTGGGAAGCCCAATGGAGCAGAGAGATGGGAGGGGGCCTGTGAGCTGCTGCGCCAGGGAGTGTGGGCAGAGGGGGTTGTGAGCAGAGAGGCTGGCCCCCATAGGGAGGGAAATGGAGACAAAAGAGCTCTCTGAGCCTAGAGCCAGGGGCTGCCCAGGCCAAGGCTGCTATCGCAGTGGGAGGGTAGCATGGACGCTCCCAACAGCCTGGGCCTGCCCATGCAGGTCCCATCCATCTCCTGGGAAGGCCCTGCCTGCTGGCCTCTACACCCACGCCAGCCCACTCTCCTGCCTGTTCGCTCGTGGGGAAGAAACACCAGCATAGGGAGAAACTCTGGGTCACCAGGACCCAGCTGGCTCAAGTGAGGTCCTACCTCCTGGTCTTGGCCATACCAGCCCCTGCTGGCTCCTGCTCACCCGTCCTTTGCTGTCACCCCCATCAATTCCTACCCTTTGCTTAGACGCAGCAGGTAACAATTCCTGATGGGACCCTCAGGGAGCTTTTCCTGTTGTGAGGTTTTGACCCATCCTTACTGCCTCCTCCCTCTTCTTCCTGTAGCATTTTCTAGAGTGGGTTCTGTAGAATCTCAGGCCCGCCAGGTAGGCCACAATAAAGAGGGCCATGTGGACAGATGTCTGGAAACCCCGTGAACTCTATGGCCCAGCTGTGCTGCATGGGAGTGTATTAAAGGCTCTGACAAGTCCTTCAAGGAAGAAGCTGTCTTTACTTTGTCTAGTTTTTTTGCATAACCCCCACTAACGGTCCATGGAACTGGGCCTTCACCGCGTCCTCCAGGGAGGATGTGGCCCTCTGTTGCTTGGTGGGTTTTACATACCACATTCTCTCTCCTGGACTTCCCTTCTTGTTTTCCAGATGGGAAGCTGAGGGCCACTGAGTTCGTCACTCAAGAACTCCATACCATTGGGGCCTGCTCGAATGGCCCTGGGGTCTACTTTTTTCTTTTCTTTTCTTTTTTTTTTTTTTTTGAGACAGAGTTTTGCTCTGTCACCCAGGCTAGAGTGCAGTGGCGCAATCTCGGATCACTGCAACCTCCTCCTCCCAGGTTCAAGCCTCAGCCTCCCGAGTAGCTGGGACTACAGGCGCGCACCGCCATGCCTGGCTAATTTTTGTATTTTTAGTACAGATGGGGTTTTACTGTTTCCCAGGCTGTTCTCGAACTCCTGAGCTCAGGCAATCCGCCCACCTCAACCTCCCAAAGTGCTGAGATTACAGGCGTGAGCCACCACGCCCAGCCTGGGGTCTGCTTTTCACACGTAGGTCCAGCGGCCCCGGTGGGATCAGAAGCCACCCTGCCCCGGCTGCTGGGGACTAGGATGCCTCACCAGGCGCCGGGATGCCGCTGGAGAGGAGAGGAGTGAGGTGAGCAGGCCGCCCGGTCACGCTTCCTCTACTGGCACCGGCTGGCTCCTTGTGCTCTCCAACCTGTGACTGCATGGGGCCAGACAGAGGCCAGATGTGGGGAAGCCGCTGTGGCTCAGCATGGGGGCTGTGGACAGGGCCCCCTCCCCAAGCCCGGCCCAGCATTGGGTTACGAGCCCTGAGGGTCTCCTAATGAGTTCCACATGCTGGTGGATGCCTCAGAGAGGAAATGGGAAGGGGCTGGGGAGGGGAGAGGAGGCCTGAGAGGGGATTGGAAACATGTGTTTGTGGAGGATGGGAGAGGGAGGAGGGGAAAACTTTATCCCCAGGAGTTCGGGTGCTCATCCCCAGCGAGGCTGGCTGCCAGGCACACAGGCCCCTGCAGGAGGCCCCAGGCCAGTGGTCTGCTGCGGGAGTGGTGGGAGAGGCCCCTTAGAGGCCCAGTCCTCTCCTTCAGACAGAAAAAGCCCAAATCTCTGGCTCTGCTGGCTGAGCCACTTGCAGGGGCAGGATAGAACCAGGTGGGTGGGAGGGTCCGTGGGGGCATGAGAAAGAGCCCCCCTATCTCGTCGGCCAGCCAACAGTGAGATGCACACTCGAATCCAGCCAGCCACCTGCACCCTACCCGAGAGGCCCTAGTACCACAAGGCCACTGACCCCTCCATCCCTGATACCCCATCTGCCCCTCTCAGCCAGAAACCTGCAGGGAGGCTGTCCCACTCTCGCCCTCTGTCCTGTGGAACTGGACGAGGCACTTGGTTTGGCCTGGTGGTTGGAAGCCTCAATAGGAAAAGGCTGTGCAGGAGTCACGTGGGCATGTGGGGTGAGGATATCCAGTGAGCGAGACCCATGGCAGTTACTAAGCAAAGTCTAAGGGCCTTACGGGGCACAACAGCTCCTACTCCCAGGAGCACTGGTTGAGCCCCAGGTTGGGCCAGCCGAGCAGCTGAGGCTGAGCCTGGAGTGCGACTTGTAGCCCGCTGGTATTCAGCCCCCATTTCCACCTATCTCCCTCGGCCGCCGATTGCAGCCCAGCAGGGACAATGCCAGCTCTTAGCGCTTTATGTGAATTGTCTCAGCAAGTCTTCCCAACAGTCTTAGGGAGTCACTTTTGCTCTCATCCCATGTTATGGATGAGGAGGCCAAGGCACAGAGAGGTGAAGTCAGAGTATTCCCAGCAGCAGGAACAACAGGTGCAAAGGCCCTGGCGCTGGAACGTGCCTGACGTGTCCAGGGAACAGTGAGGAGGCAGGTGTGGCTGGAGGAGAATGAGGGCAGGGGGGTGAGAAACAGGGGGTAGGGGTGGGCAAAACCGAGCAGGCCTCAGCTGTGGGGATCACTCCTGTGGCCTGCGCTTGGAGGAGGCTGGGAACTGCCCGGGAGGTTCAGCAGGGATGGTATGAGCAATCTTACAAGTGTTCTTACTTTTTACTCTTGCATCTCAGCAGACTCTGGCTACTCTGTTGAGAACAGATGGGGTGGGCTGGGGGCGGAAGCGGGAGACAGGTAGGAAGTGAGCAGGCGACATCTCAGCAGGTCTTGGCTCCTTAAGGGTCTCGCTCCAGATAGCCTGAGAGGTGGGGAGGCCTGAAGGTGGGGCGGCCGGAGGAATGCTCACCGGACCTGCCCCAGCCTGAGGCTTCCATCCCCCACAAGAGGGGACCATGGCATGGAGACTCCCCTAAACCAGAGGCATTTATCCCCAACAGGAGATTTTGGGATACCTCTTAAAGGGCCACGGTCATTTTTGTGGGGTCTCACAGTGGCCCTGCTCCTGGACACACTGTAATTACTTGGGGAGCTGGACCCAACCCCAAGAACCAGGGGCAGCCTTGGAGGACAGGTCAGCTTCACAGTTCCAGCCAAGAAGGCTGAGGGCAGTAGCCCAGATACGGACCATCGCGGCCTCTGCAACAGAAAGCACCTTCTGTTTCCAGTTAGCAGGCGCGTGAGTGCTGCTGCCTGGAGGGCAGGGAGGACTCATTACATTGCTTCTCTTGCTCCAAGTTTCAGAGGCTTCTGGGGAACAAATCCAGAGCAAGTTGTCAGGAGGGAGGTTCTGGGACCTGAGCTGAGGTGGAGAGGGGATGTGACGGCCCTGGAGAGAATGACCAGCACTCCTATTCCAACCTTGGGCATGAGGACACTCTTTGGGGTGGCTGTGGCTGGGGTCAGAGTTTTAGGGGCTCAGTGCAGAGGTGGAGTAGGCACCATGGGAACTTCTGAGGGAGCTGGATGGTTCTAGAGAGACCTCCAGGCCAAGGCAAGGACCCCAGCTGAGCCTAGCCAGGGAGGACAGAGGTCTGGAAGAAGACACCAGGTGGGTAAGGCATCTGCAGGGCACATGTGCCCTCGGCTAGGCTGGAGAACCAGGAGGACAACACAGGCTGGATAAATGTGGGCCCAGCTCCTCAGGGCCACCCACGGCTCCAAAGTCAGTCCTGACTCCCAAGTTGAGTCCAGATGCCAAGCTGGGAAGCATGGAGACGGACAAGGGCAGGTGTCAGGATGTGTGGCTGAGTGACACTGCTCAACATGGACCTTGGCTTCTGTAGGCCAGGCCTCTGCCCACTGGGTACCCACAAAAGATGCCGAAGTCCCACTTTCGGGAACACACGCTGGTGCCTAAAAGAGAAGCTACGGGCTGAGAAAAGGAAGCTGTAGGAAGACATCACTTCCTCTCCTGCCGAGGTTCCTCTTGATTTCTCATGGGTGGCAGGAGACAGCTGGCAGGGGCAGGAGTTTCTGCTGCAAGCAGCACTCCAGGCAGACAAGGCTCTAGGTGGCTTCACCTGAAGTGAGAACACTGCTGGCCTTGCTATATAAATAGGTTCTTGGGAGAGTGTTGCCACAAGAGTAGCTCCTGGCAGGAGGAGGGGCTGGCACAGGACATGCTTCCTAATGACTTTCCCACAGGCTCTCTGGGCTGGCTCCAGCCTCGTCTTGAGCGTGGTCGTGGGGGCCCCATGGGTCATGGAGGCAGGTTGGATCTTCCGGGGAGGTACTCCCCACAGTGTCCGAGCGAGGGAGCCCAGGGTGCCAGGGCGGCCTGGCTGGGGTGGGCTGAGCCTACCAGGCAACGGAAAGAGGCCCTGTTCCAGGGCAGCAATGCTCACCGGAAGTGGAGCCATGGCCCAGGGCACCAGGACCACCTGGCCTGCCACTGCTGCCTTAGAGTATGTGGTTGTCAGCAGCCTGGGCAGGCGGAGCAGGGATGGTAAGGAGAGAACTCCCGAGAGTTCCCAAGGGGGATTCTGCTCCCCCTTAAACAGCCACACACCAATTAAAGTTGGAGCCATCAGGGGCCCATCTCCTGCAAATCATTTCGGAAATGAGGTTAATGACAGGGCACTGGGGCGACAGGACAGTGTGACTCACCATGCCCTCACTTGCTCAGAGAGCTGGGCTTCTGGGATTCCGGGAAGTCACAAACACCCACCCCCAAGCCTGTGCTCTCCTCAGAGGTGGCCTTAGTGACAGCAGAAGAGGTAGCCTTAGAGTGCTTGCCTCCTCAGGTGGAGAAGGGCCCAACCACTTCTCACCACCAGGACACCCATGGCAGGGGCCATGGGATCAAGAGATGAGAACTCTAGCTACCTAACATTACAGAGACAGAGGGACCCTGGGACCACGAGCCCCCCCATCCCCATTGGCACATGGGGCCAAGTTCCAGGGAAGGGGCCTGAGGCCTGACCCACCAGGCCGGTGGCAGGATAACATCAATGGTCACACACTGTCCACATTCGCTTGCACCAGCCACTGTAGTGAGTGCCCAATGAGACAGGCACTATTGTAACAGAGGCCCAAAAAGGTCACAGAATGTCGGGGAGAGCCAGGGTTTGGACATGGGCCATGGGTCGGGGGCCTCCTGACCTCACGACTCTGCCCTTGCCCCATAGAGCCCCGCCACCACCACCACCACTGAGAAATGATGATACTATGGCAATCAAATTGCAGGACAGAGGGCCAAGGACTGTCCTGGGTGGCAAGATGGCCGAGTTCCCATAGCAGGCTGGCGTGTGCTACCTGAGTCTCTGAAGTGGGTGGTGACCCCTTGATACAGCCTGTTAGGTGCTCCCAGGGCGTGGTGACTCGGGTGAGAGGCAGGAAGGCTTGCCACAGGCCGGGGCCGGACTCGGTGGCTTCCACCTGGGAGCTGCCAGCCTTGGTCATCCCAGCCGCCCCTCAGCTTCTCCAGCAGGAAGTACAGGTTCATCCCTGGAACCCACAGAAACTGGGCAATTGTAGGCAGCGGACTGCAGTTTAAATCAGACATCTACTCTTTTATTTCACATAGGGAAAATTAGGGCATGAAGGGGTTGGGGAGGCGATCGATGGGGAATTGCTGCTGGTATGCACTTACTGACAAAAAGAAATGCTAACCTAACTTCATCTTCCTAACAAAAAAGAGATTCCTGCAATTTGGTTTTCTGAGAGCTCAGTTACCAAATCCAAAATTAGGAGAGATGACGGCTGAGCCGAGGCATTTGCATTTCCAGAAGGGCTGCTTTTGTACTTGGCAGCAAGAGTGGGGGATCAGTAGCAGCCCCAGCTACAGGGAAGCCATCGGGTAGGGCTGGCAGTGTCGCTTGGGGAGATTCCACAAGAAAGGCTCCACCATGTGGCTCCCATACCTCGCCAAGCCACCTCAAGCCCACCCAGGCCCCACACTCCTCACTGCCTGTGAGCGCCCTACACTCCCAGGCAGTGTGGTGTGCAGCTCAGGGGTTCTGCAGCGTCTCCACGGGGAGAGGGTAGGGGTACAGAACTGAGGCTAGAGGGACAGTGTCTACAGCGGTCACAGCTACCTAGGACCCCTGTTTCCCTTCCCCTAGATTCTCACTCAGAGCAGTGAGTTCCTGAGTCAAGCCTCGCATGAGCAAAAAGAACTCAGGAAGAACTTAGCTCCCAGGTGAGAGCTTTAGTGCCCATCCCAACCCCAGCTCTGCCCTCAGCATGGTGATACACACTGACCCCCTGGCTTGGTGGAGGCAGTTGCTCTGTGCTGTTTTTTTTTGAGGCAGATTCTCACTCTGTCACCCAGGCTGGTGTGCAGTGGTACAATCTCAGCTCACTGCACTATCTGTCTCCCGGGTTCAGGCGATTCTTCTGTCTCAGCCTCCCTAGTAGCTGGGACTATAGGAGCGCACCACCACGCCCAGCTAATTTTTTTTGTATTTTTAGTAGAGACAGGGTTTCACCATATTGGCCAGGCTGGTCTCAAACTCCTGACCTCGTGATCGCCTGCCTTGGTCTCCAAAAGTGCTGGGGTTACAGGCGTGAGCCACCACGCCCAGCTTTTTTTTTTTTTTTTTAAGAAAGAAAAAGAGAGGAAAGAAAGTGAGAGTGAAAGAAAGAAAAAAAAGAATGTAAGAGAGAATGAAAGAGGAAGAGAAAGAGGGAGAGAGAACGAGATTCTTGTTCTATTGCCCAGGCTAGAATGCAG